>WOGO01004263.1:0-13437 GCA_015342085.1 Leptinotarsa defecta | reverse complement strand
CCTACAATACTGGCAGGAAGCCTTGAGCTCCTGAGGCCACAAAGTGTCAAATGTGAGAAGATATTACTTTTCTAAGTGTAAAATTGTAAACAATACCAAAATGTTCACAAGAAATAAATTATATCCACCTATAGCACAAATGTTTTAATTCTAAGGGGACAGTCATTAACCCAGGCTCCCCAAGGAAGAAAGGAGGATGTCTCTCAATACTTGAGACGTTGCTGTTTTTAAGTTATACTTTACCTTATATATAGCTATATCGCCAGCTTACAGTAGGTTGAGGAAATCAATGCCAATCACATTACATGAGACCATTATTTTAAACATTGGTAAACTATCCTTGAAAGATAGACATATGCAATCGCTAACTTCATTGTAGACCAGTGAATGAAGAACAACCATACGTAGTGAATTGTTTTATACCTCAAACGGATTAAACAGCGTTTTCAGGTGACACCGTCGATTGAGATTGCTCAAGTAGAGCAGTAACAGAGATCTATATTCATAATGAATTTATATTTTTAATAATGAATGAATAAAAACAAGCCTGCTTTTCAAATGTAAGTTATGAAGCCTAAAAGATAAATATTGTTTTTGTAATTCATTAAATGAAATGAAGCTTTGCTTACATGTTCTGTATTGACTGAAAAAATAAAAATGATGATAATAATAATAATAATGTGACTTACAATGTTACTATGCCCGGTTAGTGGTTACTGATCATGACTTACCTGAACAAATAGATTGTGTCCACCAGGTACGTTTTTCATGATATGCCTTTCAATTTTTTCATTCTCCAAAATGGCCATTCCTCTATCGATAAGGATGGGAGGGGGCGTGGCCTCGAAATTCGTGCGGAAATCAGGAGGAGGTTTCTGCATATCGACTGTAGTAACTTTGAGGCTAATAGTTTTGAGTTCTGCTAGGAGATAAAGTTCCATGAAATATTCCTGGCAGAAGAGACAAGCGCCTTTTCTTCGTCCATCGATTGTCGATGCCTACAACAAAAACAATTATTGGAATCTGTAGAAATCTGTCCTTCCGTTAACTAGGTATTGCCCCCTACGGTGACAACCCTCAAAAGTAGAAACTTGTGCGAGCTAAGGATTAACGAGGTCTTACAACTCAACGTGTGATTCCTAGCACGGTTTGGACGATAAGTAGTGGAAATAGATGGTCCAGGCTGTGGACTCAAAACACTGTTTGTGATGGGTCATTCTCCACCAGGGTCCCCAAAAATCATTTTTGCATTCATTTACGAACAATCAAAAATATTAAAAAATGAAAACCATATATCATCGCAAGAAAATTGCTTTCAAATACTTCAATTGATTTGTTTCCTTCTTGATGAAAGTCAACTCGAATTGTGTTTTTTTTAATTTCTCATTCGTTTAGTTTGCATTTTTTTATTGAAGAATTTATGTTTATGAAATAATTGGAATTTTTCGGGAGTGATAATTTTAAAAGAATCGTCAACAACATTTTATTGCTCCTCTTTTGAATCCTGCGAAAAATACTATTTTTCCTGATTTTAATTATATCATTTGATTAACAATTTGTTATAAACAAATTAATTTTCACTCTTTTTCTTCAGCAGTGAAAAATTAAATAGAAATAAACATGTATCGTTTTGTAAAAAAAATTTAAAAACCATTATTTGTTCACAATATATTGTTATTCAAATAAACTAATGAAAAATCAGAAAAACATAATTTTTTTAGAATATAAAAAACGAGAATATAAATCTTTTGAAAAAAAAAAAGATTGCTTAATATTTATATTCACAATGCATTTGTTTATAATAGGGGAGCTCAAGCGGGGATTTCGTAATTTACTAAAGCGCGGCAGATTAATATACAGGGGGATAGCTTGTACCTTCACCAAATATGAGCCCCATATATAGGGGTAAAGGATCAGATTAGTAAAAAAAAATTGATCATCAGAAATTCAACGTTTTTCGACATCTGATGAAGCGGTTGCTACATTCAGAATGCATGTTTTGGAGATATCTCAATCAAGGTGGCAAAAGTTTTTCGACAATTGGTTCAAACGCATGCGCAAGTGTGTAGATCTTCATGAGAAATATTTTGAAAAACAATAAAGTGATTTTCGATGATTGACATATATTTTTGTTCTCTAATCCCGAAATATAAAAGGCAACATCTTTGATTGTTCATAAATAAATTGGGGATCGTTTTTCGATTTTTCCAACAAGGATATTTCTGAAGTTCCCGAAAAAAATAGCTCGAAAAAAGAAAAAATCCAGGCTTCAATCTAGAAATTCAACAAGATCATTATGTAAATCTTCTTCAACTCGGAAAAAAATATCATTTAACAAAAGTATATTTGGGAAGAAAATTGCGGCAAATTTTTTTGCCGGCTCATTATTATCTACTGAATTATCCACTAAGTATTTAATTTTTAACGTACATTTGTCACTATTAATATTGGCGCTACAGTTTCGGAAGTTGAACACTTCATCTTTTGGAAAATTTCTGCTCTAAGGGATCTTTTTTTTAAATTTTGAATAGTTCGTGGGATGTTTGCAACACCTATTTCTTTTGTTCAACCAAATTGTTTACAGATTACGAGTGTTTTCTAAATCCAGTTATGTTAAAATCATTCTTTTATTCACAGTGTCATGGAACTGGATAAAATGACTTTCTACTGACAATCAAGAAATTGAAATACCTTTCGTTTAAAATTAGAAATCACACGACACAAGTCACTTCTTAATTAGGTACATATAAATAATGGAATGGTTTATAACTGTAATAACGTGTCTGCGACAGGTTGGTATTTGTCAAATACAAGTAAACTATCAATGCAAATAATTATCGTACAGTGAAATACACTTACAGTAAACGACTTTGGTAGGTTATCCAACATTTTTTTCTGTATATTCAGTGGATATGATAATTAGCAATGTGCCAGGCTTTATAGTTCGTTTTAGACGATATGAAAGAAAACAGAGTACAAAAAATGTGTACTTTTTCAATTAACGAACGAATCAAAATGCTTGTGATTACATTTTCAATGCATCTTCACTATCAGAGATGAAAGAACGATAACTACTCCTCAAAAACCAACATTTCTGTTGAAATGTTCGCTACGAATTGATTCAACTAAGAAGAAGGCTTCTTGCAGCACCCTCCTTTGCAAGGGAGTCAGCAGCCTTTGCAAGGGAGGCAACAGCCTCCTCTGCAAGCAGAACCTGTCATTGGCATCGCTTTAGGCTTTACCAAACAAATATTGAACACATGGATGGCAAGAAGATTCATAGACTTTGGCAGAATCTTCCAAGGTTGGCTCACTTTGGACCTAACCTAACCTAAGAAGGAACTTCTTTCAGCTGTTGCTTTCCTAAGCAACTTGAAAATAAAAGCAACCTATCGTGTAAAACAACAGCAACAAGTGTAAACAGCTGGCGGAAGAGAAAATACTATACTGCCTATGTATTGGCACTGCCAGGTCAGGCACTGGAAATACTACATAACACACCAGAGGGTCACCAAAATCATTATCAAAGTATCGTGGAAGCTTTTAGAGATCCGATAGGGACAGCAATATTTGAAGCAAATATAATACTGCCAACTAAAAAGCAGACATCAATAACCACGGGACTTGCAGGAGTATGGGGCAGATATCCAGAGACTAATCAATTTGATATATCTCCGAGCGTCAAAAGAAATTGTATAGAAAATGCGAGTATAGATCTACGAGTTAAAGGACACAGCAATGCAGCCAACAAATATTGAACACATGGATGGTAAGAAGATTCATCGACTTTGGTAGAATCTTCCGAAGTTGGCTCACTTTGGACCTAACCCAACCTAAGAAGGAACTTCTTTTAGCTGTTGCTTCCCTAAGCAACTTGAAAATATTTCAAAATAAAAGCAACCCATCGTGTAAAACAACAGCAACCAATGTAAACAGCTGGCGGAAGAGAAAACACTACTGCCTATGTACTGGCACTGACAGGCCAGGCACTGAAGCAAATATAATACTGCCAACCAAGAAGCAGACACCAATAACCACGAGGCTTCCAGGAGTATTCAGAGACTAATCATATTCAGAGACTGATCAATTTGGCATATCCCCAAGCGTCAAAAAAAATTGTATAGAAAATGCGAGTATAGATCTACGAGTTTAAGGAAACAGCAATGCAGCAAGACTTGTGACTACACCTCTTGACGATACATGCTATATTGACAGCTGCTGCAGCTGCATGTGGTCTTACGGTTTTCGCAGAAGATATCAAAGAAATGAAAAGGCGGGATAGCATGCTCCAACACCACATCAAAGTTGAAGCGACACTGTACTGATTTGAGTAAGTTACCGATAAGGTTAAACAAAGACCCTAGTAACAAAAGAAGAAGTTCAGAGGCTGCAACTCCGAAAGATGAAGAAACTGGACAACCGATACGTGTTTCAATCGTAAGATCTCTTTCAGACATGGATATTAACAATACAAGGAAAAAGTTAGAATTATAATGGATCTGAGGTTAGCTCGAAGCTCGACACCATTAGCAGTGAGTCTCTAAAAACTGTGTAGTTGCAAAGGCTTACTGAGCTCAACGAGATGTCCTATTCCTCCGCAATGGCATGTTGCATGGTAAGTGAGAGAGCCCAAGCAAAGCAACAGAAGTTCACCAGCTGGCCGTACCAAGAGCACAGGTCGAAGATGTGCTGGAACAACTCCATAGTAGCAGAGCAAGACACTTTGGCATCTACGAGCCTGACGAGAGTTCCAAAGAGATACTACTGGATCAACTGTTGCTGTGAGTAGAGTAACGACTTTAGTACTTCGAAAAAAGGATCTACAAGGGGGTCGAAGGAGAATGTACCTACAGCATCATCTTGAAGAGAGTAGCGGTAGATCAGCACACCTGGATCTTCTCATTTGACTGACAACGGCAAATATCATAGTAGTAACGGACTATTTATTCTAATGGAGGTTGTGCATACTACACCAATATATTTTACTTTACCAAGTACGGCAGCAGATACGTTTTTTAATAACGTGGTCGCCAGACATGTAGTAACGCGTGTCAGAACTGATGCAAAATTGATAGTCGGGCTATTGGAAAACCAGTAATATACGGGCAAGCTGTCTGGAAGTCAAGAAAACTGGAAAGGTTATACCAATATATAAAAAAGGTTCCCAAGTAGATATTGGCAACTATCGCCAAATTTCATTATTAAGTGTCCCTTGAAAACTACTAGAAAAAATAGTTGCAAATAGAATTGTATTATTTCTTGATGAATAAAAAATCCTCTTCGATCAGCAACATGGCTTTAGAAAAGACAGATCGGTTGAAACAGCTATTGCTGAAAAATTTGAGTTACTTCACAATAATATTGATGGGGGAAAGCATGTAGTATCAATTTTATTCGATCTAGCGAAAGCTTTTGAATCAAAAGGTAAATAATGAAATTATGATCAGATAAATTGTACAACGTTGGTATCAGAGGATTTGCAATTGCATGAATTGAATCATTTACAACTTTGTCGTCAATAAGGCATCAAAAAATATTTCAAGAGCGATAGGATTAGTAATTATTTGTGACAACAAACTTGCGATCATCAAGAATCACTATGAATAACACCCCCCTGAAGAAATAAACGACCATTCTGTTTAATATAGTTTTGCGCAGCCGCGCAAAGGAGGGTTACAAATGAGGCAGCAGGCGCGCGTGTTGATAAAAAATACTTTTTCCAAATGAAGAAATACATGTACAGTGAGTTCGAATTATATCAAGGAGGTTAGGTACAGCGCCATCTGCCTGCGAATAGATCAAGCAATATTGTCGATATATCAAGGAGGTTACGTAAAGCGCCATCTGCCCGCGAATAGATCAAGCAATAATGTCGATAGTTCTGTCAAATACAGATCCAGAGCTTGAGAGTTACAAACAAACATACATACAGGTGAAGCTAATAAAAGCGTGTTAAAGTTAAAAACACCAACAGATCGGCCAGCAATATAACATAAGAATGAAGTGTTTAAATCATAAATGTGAATGTTCACAGATCGGTTGAGAACATAAGTTTCACACCAAATACACAAAACGGGACTACGATTATCGCATATTATAAATCAGTTGACGAACAAATGCGAAAAGTGGGTGAATACGAGCTCTAGTTCCATTTCGATTTTTTCAACCTGACCGGAATGTGCGTAACGGTTCGAAACGGTAGACAGAATAATAACATTATTTAGCAAATGAAAATGCAAGGCAGGTAAGGCTACGTTATGCGGGAGAGAAGGAGGCCTGACACTTCTGATGGATTACCTGATTGGCAATTGCCATAAAATTCGTGTGGCCATTTCTTTTTTCTATTCATATGGGATTCAAAACTATGCCAAGTTGATAAATGAAATGATTATTGCCGAACCTGCTCAAATTTACGTATAAATGCTGGATCGGACCTTGAATCTGAAGTGCCTCGGAAGTTGGAAATCATCAAAGACTGCTTAATGTTACACGAAGAATTATCTCCAACGCCAAACTGATGTTTTCGAAAAAGTTGTCGGAATTGCATACCACTTCAATTTAATACCGCGCCATCGTATAAACGACTCATACATCAAATAGAATCTGCCGACTGGCTTATCTGACTGATTTCCCTATCTTTAGTGATATAAAATCAATTTCCCTAAAGTGCAAATGTCTAAGAAATATTTATCATCAAGTATTTACCGGACTCGTTCACTTATATCCAGATCTGAACGCTTAACACACGGGAACACCAAAGAGCACGAAAAGCATTAAGCTTTTTTCCCAAAAACTAATTTCTATTAAAAATTGTACCCCTTCCAATTTTTCAGCAACTTCTTTTTGCATAAGGATAGAAGACTATTTGAATTGAAAGGGTTATATTTTCAGGAGTGATTAATTTTTGGGAAAGAAAGTTTTTGGCTTTCTACTACTCCATCTGATACAAAAAAATGGATGAGAGAATCTTCCAAAGATTTTGGAAGTTTTGGCCACTTTCAAAAAAATAACTGGAATATAAAGAAGTTATTTTTAACACTTACACACGTGTTTCAATCACCAAGTGAGCATCTTCAAGAGAAAGATTAAAGTGTTTAAAGTTCAAAGTTTTAAGTAAACTTCAAACTGATCAAAGTTTATCCTTCCTCTTGAAAATGATCACTTGATAATTGAAACATGTGTCAAGGTGTTGAAAATAATAAAATAATGGTTTGGTGATGGGTCTAAACTCTAGTAATATTCATTACTACACCGAAGATTCCAAACAGTGTATTACAAGTATATAAAGAAGTAGACAATGAAACACTCACAATTAGTGAGCCAAAAAATCATCAAAGAAATATTTTTAGTTGAACAAAACATTTTCCTTGAAAAAATATTACATTCGACTAGTGAAAAACATGAATGACAGTATAATAAACAAAAAAAAAAGTGGAAATCGTATAATACTCGTATAGTTTTCGATGAATCTCTTCAAAAAATATGGTCTAATTTTGAATGAAGAACATTCAAAAACTTGATTTTGAAGATGTTTACATCAAGTAACAGGAATAATTCTATTTTCTATAAATATATCAAATGTAGCAATTGAATCAGATAGGAAACAATTGAATCTGGATCTTTGTGTTCGCAGGTTTATGAAAATCAGAATGTTTTCATTTTTGCAATGGTGAAGTTTCCATAGTGGTTCGAAACCAGATATATGACTATGTCTGATGAAGCTGCACTTCATTCAATAAAGTTTATGAAATTAAAAATTGTGATAATAATTCAGAGTTTCAGATAGGTTATACTGCGTATTTTCAATGTGAAGGTGAACAAAACATTCCATCAATAAAAAAAATCACTGCCCCTGAAACTTTTGAAGAAAATACTTGAGAAAAAGATCACTAGAGGTTAAAGTACGAATATAAGTCGATATACTTTCAATTGACGTATGAATGAATAAACACTCATATTAGAAATTCGCATTGTATAAAATGAACAAATCGAGGAACATACTTTCCTTATTTCGACTTGATGAAGATATTGACAAACTGTATCAAACAGTTTTTCATTCTTCAAGGATGAACTGAAATAGACCACTACAAATTCAGCGACACCAGTTGAGCTCACTATTTGGTTGCTGAGGGGAAGCGGGACCATTTCAAGATATCCAGTAAATACTTGATTACACCATCCTATCGAGTATATTGACTCAATTCGCCTTTCCTTCTCCTATATAAATTTGGTTTCGGCGACAAACTCAATTACCTCTTTCCCTCGACACACTTTATGTAACTTTATCCTAACTATTTGTTACTTGGCGCATCTGCTCCCCGACGATGATACAAAATTTCTATTCGAGAAGTTGGTGGTATACATCTCCCCATCGACTTGTAATTAATTATCTTGTTCAGTTCTTGCGCACCCCTTGTTTGAAGATAAAGGCACTCCTCCACTTGATATTCGAGCAGATAGTTTCGACAGGAAAATTCCATGTTTCCTCTTCAATGCCCGTGAAAGGATACCTGTTTCAAGTGTCTCATATCAGAATTCTGCTGTCCTGATCATATAAAAGCAATTGAATGAAAAATACCCTTCACTTTTCTCAAGGACAAAACACAAGCAAAACAGGAAAATCCTTAACGCGCTTTCACCTTTGCCTGTGCAAAAGTAGCGATTCCTTTGAGATTGAAACCATTTGGAAAACCATTCTCAGAAAGTTTATGCCATATAAACGCAGTTCTCCAGATGAAAGAGTTCTTGAACAGTGAAGAACAGTGAACGATGAACAGTCACAGTCCATCGCGTATTTCTGATATATACCGCTCTTGGTAGAATCAAATGTGCTTGAATACCTCTCGTGAAAGTATCTATGGGAAAGAAACAAATCTTCAACTTTTCTTGGATGTTCCAGGCTATCAAGGTTGCAGGTGATGTTCGCGTCTCCAATCAGGCGGATGACTCTTTTCTGGATGAAATCCAGCAACTCCATACATGAGAATAATAATTCAATGAAGGTCTGATCTGAGCTTTATGAATCATCAAAGTTGCTGAGGTGTGTACAGTTCGGAACAGTGTTCCAAGCTTTTGGTAAGCAGCCTTGTGTCCATTCAATTCATTTTCCCCCTTTGTCGAAATAAAATCGACATTCTATATAGTATGAACCATTTATAGATACTTCTTCATTTATTGAAGGTGAAACTGAAACTCCTGGCGTGGAATGACTTTGAAACAAATACCAGAACTGTAATACTTCGCTCGACGCACGTTTCAGTAATCGAGTTGGCGTCTTCGGGAAATTTAGAAAAAGTATTCCCCACTCTGAAACTAGTATCTACATATATTATTTTTCGAAACACATCATAACTTTGGGTGAGAACTTTCGGTGAATTTTTTCGTGGAAGTTTTTGCAACTTTCAGCAGACTAATTCATGAAAAGGTGAACAATGGGCTTTCCAGCATGATATTTTTGTCACTGTTCATAGTTATCGTATTGAACTTTGCTATTTCCAGACTTTCGAACACATACAAAAATCTAGTAACATTCATCAAGCTCATTTCATGGCCGTGTGTTGAGTGATGCTAGATTTTTCTGATCTCCAAAATCGGATGTGTTGCGGATTCTTTGAAACGAGTTGCAATGGCACACTCAGTCCGATATTTCGGTTCTCACAGCTCATTTCACTCAATAAAATTATTCATGAAACGGATAAGATCGTATTTTTGAAAAGTTAGATGCGGAGGTAGCCTTCGAAACATAATTTTGCTCATTTCACCCATTTTATAGATGTGTCTTATTGGTATAGGTCTCATTCCAGTTGTTTCCGTCCAAAAGTTGAATGACAAACAGAAAAAACTCCATCTTCCAAACAGGAAAGACATGTCAGATTTTCCAGAGGTCTAACTTTCTCCATATTGTGATTCAGATGAGAGTGACCTGACAGTAGTCCTGTTTGATGAAGCAGATCATCTTGTCTGTGGTTTAACAGTTATTTGGTATTCAGCGGAAGGAGTATAGTTGAGTTTAATCGAACTTTTTTAGATGAGGATAAAGATAAAAGCCAAATCTCAACAGTGTATCATGGGAGAACCTCTTGTATTATATAGAATGTTCCAGAAGTCATTGAGCAACAACATTACAAATCTCCTTTGACATCTCTCCGGGAAGTTTCGTAATGAAGCGAACCAGTGAAGAAAAAAGTGCAAGTATCATCAGTAGGGGTGAATTTCATTCATCTGGACGGAGTTTTCCACTACAACTTTTCACTTTTTTGAATTGTGGAAAGGTGAAAATACCCAAAAAGACTATTTCTGGTAGGTTTTTCGAGAAGTCTGTAATTCTAGTGATCAATTCATCCAGTATTTTTTCAACAAGTGATGCTAATGACAAGTTCTGGTGTGTAGTAGTGCTCTCCATTGCAAAAAAGTTTGCAGCTCCATTGCCTTCCAGGCTGATGTTGCCAGAAATAGAGAGCAGGAACAATTTTTTGAATCGTTATATTGGGGAAAGTATTTTCGGCAGTTCAATAGTACTTCCGAAAATGTTTCTATTTATTCATATGGGAGGTTTATTTTCGTCATCAAATGGATTGAAATATCTGTCCGGATTCTGCTACTGTATGCACCTGCAGCAGAGCCTGGAGACGTCTATGGTCCATCAGTGAACCAATAGCTATCTGATCTTGTATTTCTCTCTCTATCTCTCGAAGGATATAGTTTTGTCTACTCGTAATCACGACTGTATGATACAGGTCGTAGTCGGCTTCATACATGATACTATATAACGTAGATGTAGACGGATTTCTTTGGTCACTGACGGTGTGGTTGCAGTAGGCATCAGTGAGAGCCAGGCCAGATCATCTTTGTATACGAGTCTTGCTATATACGTTTGCTCTGAGTTTATCGAACATAAATCCATTTTGGAGAAGCTATACTTAGGTCTCAATCTGCCTACTCCTGATGAAGTGACACGCTGTGAGGGTTTTGTGACTTGATTCCGGGGTCTCAATTTGCCTACTACCGAGCGTCGACTGTCGGTTAATCGTTTCTGGTCTGGTGAGTACGCCCCTGGATGAGTGGAGAAACGGATCGGTAGTGGAAGCAATGGTGGAGTTAGTAGTGGAAATAGGGATGTGACTTTCAGAAGCGAGGTGTGCAATGTTGTCAGATGTGTAGCATGTCAGTAATGATCTTCATGAATGAAGTAATATTTGTTGCTTGTTGAGGCAGTTGGGACGTTTTTCAATTTCAATAGCTTCTCGGAATATCCTGGCCTAGTGAGTTTATTCGGCGTCCATGGTTTTGGTGTTTTCGAAGCATATTATGAGGCCTCTTTCACGATGATGTTTGAAGAGGGGAGAAGCTTGATGTGATTCACGACAACTAGCTCATGTTCTTAAGCTCTGTTGGAGACTCTTCTATTAGTCTAACCAATATAAGTTGCAAATTCGACAAAGTCAGACTGTTCTTATGAAAATATTGAAGAATGTGTTTATAGAAACAGTCATACTTCGTGTTGAACCTTTTCCAAGTAAGCGTTCCAGATCGAGTTTTTATCAAGTATAAACCGCTGCTCGTGGAATAACTTCACTGTTGAAGGAGAGTGAAGTTGAATTATTGCAATTCCATTGCCTGGTGAAAGGGACTATACAAAACTATACATAGAACTATAAATTAACATAGAAATGTACAAATTTCAGTATTGTTTGGCGTGAAAAAAATAGTATGACGTCACTGAGAAGGCTTGAGTCTCGCTATTCAACATATTTTCATTTATGAAAACCGAACTGAAGACATTGCGCTGGAACTGTCTTTCTATTCAGTTCTATAAAAATCATACATTATTGAGAGGTATCAAATTTTGATGGATCGGGTTATTTTCTCTACAATTTTATGTAGTACTGAAAACATCGATTTGTCAGTTCGAGAAGCATAGAGGTGGTTGCTTCAGCATCGAAATGCCTTCTTTCCAGAAACAGAAAGCAAGTTGCCGAGTATTCCCCTGGCATCATAATTATGGAATTTGAAATTCATTTCCTTCCTGAAGAGTTATCATTCTCATAATTTCATGTTCTCTCATAAATGAATCAATTAGCTTATCCAAAATGAAAGTAGAAAGTGAATACAATTGGCGAAAATACCCAGACCGAGTCCGGTAATGGCCCAGAATTTCGCTACATATTTTTCCGGCGATAAATAACCCCGGAATCCACTCCGTCCGCATTCGCCATAGTATCCTCGTAGTAATTATCGTCCACGAGCCATATTCATATTAAACGGAATTTAGCAGTACAATACATGTAATGTTGAACCATTAAAAACTGAGCCTGTATAATGTACGTCGATTACATTGGGCAGGTGGGACAAAATAAAAAAGTGTTCCTCTGGAAAGAATTATTTTCAGAAAAGCCTAATTTTTCCAAGGAAATGATTTCATAAAGAATATGCTTGTTCAAAATATGTTTCATTTCGTTAAACCGCCATCGCATCCCTACGAACGACAGCCCTCAGAAGTCGAAACTTTCGAAACTTGTATGAGCTAAGGATTAACGAGGTCTTACCTTTTACCGTGTGATTCTTAACACGGGTTGGATGATAGCAAGTAAAAATTGAGTGTTTAGCCTGTGGCTTGAACCATCAACTCACACATCGGCCGATTGACTAAGTGAATGAAGCACCCAAGTAGAACCGCCTGGCTATCAACCTACTATGATATGTTTCCTTTCATTGACTGGAAAGTAATTTTGGAGGTTTTCTCAGGTGATACTTGTTTTTTGAATCACGAAATATTTATAACAGAGTGGGGAACTTTCTAAAATGAAAAAACATCCCCAATACAAATAAAAACTTTTCACAATTATGTATAGATCCTGCACAAAAGTTTCTGACATATACAAATCCATATTCAAATCTCATTCAGTTTGTGGGTTAAAAACGTGATACACAAAATAGTGTATCACGTGTAATTAAACAAAACTTTCAGACACAAAATGGATGAAAATGCCTTCTCGAAACAGCTACTTTGATATAAAAATTACACTTTCGAAATAAATACTTTCATATTAATACTGAATCATACAAAAACACTTTCCGAAAGTTCGTTGAGTCAGATATTATTCACAGACAATATACTAAATAAAGAAAGGGTAATTTCACTTACATGGAATACTCTCATCCTTACTGGTAGACAAAAAAGTTAACTCTATACAATATACAGGGCTATTCAAATTCGTTTCTGTACTTGGGGATCTCGTAAACGACAAGAGATAGAGTATCGGTTGAATTGTGGCAAAGTTGTGTATTTTAGAGACCTATTTAGTGACGTGAAGATATCGAATATAGCTCTTTTGGTTCTGGAGATATACAGGAAAAACCAAAAAATCCCAAATCATTTTTTTTTGAAAATCTGTCCACATTTTTCTATAGATACTTGATGTGGGCTCTCAAAATATA
>WOGO01004262.1:0-13438 GCA_015342085.1 Leptinotarsa defecta | reverse complement strand
ATTCGACTACCTTTCGCTTGGTGCGATTTAATTTTTTTTAATTATCTCCGAAATAAACTTTTTGTAGCTAAAATCCACTATAAATAATATATGATAGTGTTGTAGTTCTCTACTCATTGTACTAAACGGTATCAGAAGCTAATTGGAAGGAAAATGAAAAAACCACGGTTTGGTCAGATAATTTCACGATATTTTTAATGTGCTCATCGGTGATAATCATCAGAGAGTAGTAGTCATACCAGACTTTTACAGCGGCATTGAATTCATTAAGACTAAAGTATCCTTACAACGCATGCTTGATTGGTTCAACTAAAAAGACCCGAAAGAAATGTTACCAAATTTTGATCCTGAATACGAAGAAAAACAATCATAGGTTCAAGACATCCTGCTGTGAAATACGGCTTTTGGCTGACACTAAAACTATCCTGTATGTTTGATTGACTTTTTCAAAATGAAAACTCCTACTAATAATGAGATACAATTGCGAAGTTATTGTGATAAACTTGGCCGATTGAATCTATAATCTACTTAATTAACACTTCATTGTGAGATTTTCACTGAACACCGTATTGTATAGTATTGTAAACTAGTCGGTGAAATTCTCACAATGAAGTATTCGTTACTTGAATATGAGAAGTTATTAACCACTATACTTTTTCACATTTACATTGACATACTTGAAACTTATCGTATATCTTATGGATTATATACCCCTCAAATATTCAAATATATGAGAAAAAATGTTATTTTAACTTTCCTTCAACTGAAACTCAACTTTCAACTTATAGTGATTTCTTTTCATAAAAAACCTCTTTATTACAATGTGATACATCGCAAAAATATTTCCTGTTTGTTTAACGTTGCAGAAACAATCACTCAGCATTTACATACTTATCATGTATTGGTCGGTGGGTAGCCGGTCGGTTCGACGTGAGTGCTTTGTTCACTTACTCAATTGACCGCCGTGTTAGTCGGTGGTTCAAGCCGCAGGCTGAACGATCAATTTTCACTTCCTATCGTCCAACCAATGTTAGGAATCACACGTTTGAAGGTAAGATTCGACGTGAGTGCTTTGTTCACTTACTCAATTGACCGCCGTGTTAGTCGTGTTAGTCACTTCCTATCGTCCAACCAGTGTTACGAATCACACGTTTGAAGGTAAGACCTCGTTAGTACTAAGGTCGCACAATTTTCAACTTATGAGGGTTGTCATTCGTGGGGGTACGACAGCTGGTTAACGGAAAAACATATTTCAAACATATATATTTTGAACAAATCTAATGAATGAAATTTACGGGTGTTACATGATGAAAATATGTTGGAAAAATACCTATACATTATTACTATAACGTTCATTTTTTTTTCAGGAAAAAGATTTGGTTTGTGGCAAACCAAATTGGGCCTAGTGACAACAATAAGAAATTATGAAGTAACACTCAACGAAAAAACTACCAAAGATTTCAAGTTCGCTTCGGATGAGTTAATTCTTAGGAAAGAGGGAGATGTTTGGATAAATTTGAAAAAAATCACTTAACTGAAGCAATGGATCATCAATAATATATAGTGTAAATTGCTTGTTCTTTAGATTTGGGCATTTCATACCAAGTAAATGAAACATTAGCGATTGTGATATTTCAATCATTGAATATTTTCTGTGTCTATTATCATATGATAAGAATCGAATCGCTGAAAGAGCTCAAGGGCATACCAAAAAGTATATATTAGAACTGCGTTGACGATTGGAAAAGAGGCTGAAAATATCTGAGAAAGATTACTTTTTGAACAAATATTTTCTGAGGAGAATGAAAATTCACCTTGTCATTTAAACAAGCAGCGTATATCAATAAAATAACGAACTTCCCCAAACATATTGAGGAATATACAAACAATTATTGAAACAAGATAAGAACTGAACGGCGTCTGTTTAGACATAAAAACTCATGACCTTTGACTTCAACAAGTCAACTCGCGAAAATTCATCGAAGTTTTTCTAACTCTTGGTTGAACTTATATCGTATATGTACTTCAAATTATTTGAATATCATAGTATAGTATGAATAGTATAATTTCATTTTAAAAAAAGAAATGTTAAGCAATCAATTCAAGTATTATGATAGTGTCCAACTATAAAATTACGATTTTTTATTTACTGAATATAACGTTTATTCTTGATTCTATGAGATATGTGATATACATTATAACATTGAGGTTCAATGTTTTGAGAAACTTTACAAAACTTGGTAAAACGTCAACTCCATTTGGACTTGGTGTTGTCTATTCTTGGTGGTTGGGCACAAACACTGGCTTCACCAAAACACGAAGCATTAACTGGCTTAGAAGCTTGAACTGTAGCTTATATGATGCATTGAATTCCGCGGCTGACTATATTATGTGAGACGAATGAAAAGGAACCCGCGATGAAAATAAAATTACTTCCTGGTTTTAACCACTTTTATTTGTAACTAACGTTACTGCAGTTTCGTACTATAAGGACATTTTCAAACTTATACATTAAACTAACAATGGTTTATTACACTAGCCTTTATATAGCATTCCTGTAGGTAATAATAGAGGTATTTGGCTTGGCATTTTTAGTTTAATGTATATGTTTGAAAATGTTCTCATAGGACGAAACTGCAGTAACGTAAGTTACAAATAAAAGTGGAAAAAACAATTCTAATAATGGTGTAGAGGCACATTTTTCGGTAAATTTCTCTCAAATGCACTTGTTTCAGATACCATTCGGTTATTGCTACAATGGTACCGATACAATTTGTAAAAACTACTGATGATAGGAATAATCATTGGACCATAAAACATATTCCATTTCTCAACGACTGGTTTAGCGTAAAATCCACATTAGGAGATGATGATCATTTCCTGATGATACTATTTTGGTTAGCGAAACGTACGTCGAAAGAAATTTTTCTTTCTGATGTACTAAAAGTTTTTCCAATAGGTTCAACAGTTGATATTACTAAAAGCTTTCCGACGATAACGAATTTAAGAAAATAACGGTACAAGAAAAATGTTCCCAAGTCGCCGAAAAATACTGCACTGAAGGGCTTATTGCTTTTTCTCATTTCTTCAATGACACCAATTCCAACAATATTGTTCCTTGAACTAGTCTGTACAGGTCTCTTTCTCGACGTTTGTTTTATTTTACTGGGCACAATTTGGATCGTCCGTATATTGTGTGCTCCTTGTGATCCATAGCTTCACATTTGCATAAAATATGAAGAGCTGTTTTCGTCCCTTTGTTACTTTGCTAGCATCTGAGGTCTCCATTGTACAGCTCCATTTTTTCATTTGTTGATGCAATTTTTCGGTTTTTCTCTCAGACAGTTAATTCATGAAGGTTTTCCGGTGTGCCTTTTCCCAGTACTCTTTATGTTCCCGAAAGACCAATTTTCCAATCTGGTTTTCTACCAAATATTTAAATACCACAGCTGGTTCCGGGTTTATATATGGAGGTGAGGATCCGTGTCTGGCATACTCATTAGTTACTTCGTTGTCGATGATACCTGAGTATCCTGGCAGTATATAGTTAATTGATTGCTGTATGCTAGTTTCCTCAGTTCCTTACGGCATTGCGAGACCAGTGTCGATGCCAGCTCCAGACGCATGCACGATTTTTGCGCGTTCTGAGACTTTGACAGCGTAGTTTCTGTCGAACATGTATTTTGCTGACATATGGTCTGAAAACAAATATGGAACATCTACGTATTGCGAAACTCCTGTATTGCCCATGAATTGGCTCAGTGTTGCTTCCTCAATTATTACAAGATGTGAAAAAGAAAGATTCAGTGGTGTCTCCCTTGCAACAGTTAGGGTGGTTTTCATTGCTTCCGTTATTTCCAATCATGCAATCCTTTGCTCCCTACCGCTTTAGGACACACACGTTAAAAGGTAAGACCTCGTTAGTCCTCAGCTCGCACACGTTTTTCAACTTCTGAGAGTTGTCGTTCGTATGGAGGCGACAGCTGATTAACGGAAAAACATATTTTAAACAGATTTTCTAAACAGTTCATTGATAGCAGTAGTTTGTTTAATATTGTTTAATTTTTAGCCACCAGACCAAATACGCATACAGGGTCCATTGCTATCAAAGAAAACAATTTTTCGAATTGCTCAATTTTTTTTCGCAGTCATATCGATCTATACTATCTTTTAAAATTACTTTCTCGCATACTGGGTGATTCAGCCGAGCGTGGCCAATCAAAGTTATATTTTTTCAAATGGAACACCCAGTATATGAATACTTTATTCGATTCCATATTTTTTCAGCTCTCTAAGGACTTCTTGTTTTCGAATTTCCATTGCAGAATTGCCAAGTTGTTCCAGAATCTTGTTGACTCACCCTGTATGTCTTCATTGGTTTACCCATCACGGTATGGATTCAATACATCATATTTGGTTTCAACCCTTATGTCTTTCCATAAGGGGTTAAAGAAAGGAAACTGGTGCTCTCAACGAACAACAATTTTCAAAAATCGTAACTTGTGCGAGTTGAAGTTTACCAAGGCTTTATCTCTCAACGTGTAACTGTCTGCGCAGATTAGATGAAACATAGGGAACACGCTTTCTTCGAACATTTTATTTTGCATTAACGGCTAACACAATGAATATAATAACTCACGCTTACCAATTGGCCACGGTCTGATAATTTCTGAATAAAGTCTGATAATTCAAAGTTACGGCTCTCCATAACAAAAAATTCATTGAGGTCTCAGGACCAAATGACGAATTTCAAATGAATCTGTTCATGCCCAAATGCAGGAGTTTGTAATAACCCGTATAAAATAATTCAATTGTCTGAAACGAATCATGCACAACTAACTTCTTTCAATGTTGTTGCAGCTTCTTTTGCGGGTCATTTGCAATCATCGTACCTTCATTATTTCATTTGAAGAACCCAGAATCATTTTTCATTTTAATTATTAACTTGTTTTTCTGGTATTGAAAGGAGAGGAAGGCACAACCAGTTACTACTAGGGATTACCTGAGTTCAGGAATTTTTATTGACATGCATTTGTTATTCTCTGTCTTTTCCCTTGATAATTCATCGAATTTATTAGTAATTTATTCTTATAAGATATTCCCATAAGAATTAAATCATGCTCGTAAGGTGACATAGCATAACAAAGTTGAATAACTACGAAAACAGTTAGCAAATTTGAATTTCAAATTATCGACAAGCTTCATAACTTTGTGACTATCCAATCTGTGAATTAGGTTAATAACTTCATAGAAAAATGCCCAAGAATTTCATGTCAGAGACTGCATAGACATTGTTTTGATGTGAATATATCAACATTTTTTTTAACCAATTCCAGTCAACTTTTTTTCTGTGAACATGAAAGAAACGTTAGATTTTGGTTTCAAAAATGATTAATAAACAACATCACAATGATGTTTCAATAATATTTCCTTTGAAGTAATAAGTTCCAATTTCTAGTCTTGTATAAAAGTAAACTAACCTTAATATGATATTAAAAAAAAAAAATTGGTACATTTCGTCGATATCCCCACAATAGGACTCTACGGTGATGGTTTGGTCTGGTTGCAGAAAGTTATAGTAAACCACACCAGTCGGTGTCCACGATAAAGTAACCATGGCTTTTTTGATAGGTTTTCTTCTTTGGAAAGTGCTTGGGTGGCTCATCGATGTCCTGAACGTTTCAAGTTCTCATAGATATTCCACATTTCATCTTACGTAACGATCCGATCCGAAATGGGATCGTTTTGGTTGCCCAAAAGTAAAGACAAATAGACGTCGAAACGTGACAATTTCTGTCAATCTTTCAAATCGTGGGACACCCATGTTTTAAACCATCAAAAACCGCATGGGAGCTGACGTCCAGTTCTTCCGACATCCCAGGCTCCGTTTGTGATGGGCCAGTCTCCACCAGGGTTCTCCAATCTTCATCTCGGATATCTCTAGGTCAACCCTTCGGGACTCATATTCGAAAAATATCTGGAATAGAATTTCGCAAACCAACGTCGAACATTGCCTTCATTAATACTATCATCATATATTAATGAGCTGAAAAAAGTCAAAAAATGGAAACTGAAATAAAAATTCTTTATCGATCAGTATACACCACAATATATCAGAATTAATATTCATTGCGATAAGCAGCTACCTACAAAAACTGAGAAAACTTTCGAAACAACCTATTATTTTTCTATTAGAATAGAATTAGAAATTTATAATAAGAGATGTTGGTGGTAAGTGAATGCTGAGTTAAATGGTTTAAATGTTTTTATTATTGTGAATATTCACAGGTTTCCCCTAAAAATTACAAAATCTGGATCTAACTCATGCCGCATTCAAATTATCACTGTTAGATTTAGGATTACGTTACCGACAATCATTTTCATGTCGCTCTTGGAACAGATTCCCTGATATATCTCACTTTTGAAATATAAGTTTAAAAAAAATATTTTGAATACTGTATTCCCTTGAGTTACAAATTATAATTGTAAATATTGACATAACTTCAACGTAAATGTATTGAACTATAACTACAACATGAACTATAACTGATTCATTTCGCCACGCAGGACGTATTTATAGGAAAATAAACGATTACATATCCTGGAATTAAAAAAAAGAAAATTAAGGTCCTTTCTGTCGTCGTTTAAGTTCTGCGTATCGCCGAATGTCTATTCAACATAAATCAGCATTAACCTTGATTTCTGTTTATTCACATTACTTTGGTTATGAATAGTGAAGTTCAATAAACAACATATAACGAGGCTGAATACGGTTATATCTGATTCGCCTGATATCCCGCTGGCCGGCTATTCGGTAAGAAAATCTTCCGGTAGAACCCTCATATAGTCTATTAATATCACAAATTTCTTAGTGAAATGTATCTGTCGCTGTTGGTATTAATATAGAGGGCACTTTATTATGCATTCCTTCGAGTTGTGTGAACACTAAACGACCAAGACTACAGACGTATCACTACATAGTGTAAAGCAAAGGCGCTTCTCTCTGTATGTTCCTATGTATGCTTAAATCTTCAAAATTATATGTATAAAACATGCGTATTATAGTAGAGAAACACTGAAAATTTTAGATGTGATGTCGTAAATAAACTACTACTACTACTACAGTTTTGTACACTTTAAAAAAGGTCTCCTGAAAAGTCCGTGTATATCTCTCACAATAACCCTTTTTCATCTTCTACTTTTTTAACGAAGTGATTTTGATCAATACAGCATTAATTCTTATCCAAATAGGTACCTTAAATACATTGTGAATTTAATATAGATCAATATGACCCTTTATAGCATGTAATTCAAATGAATATTTTCAAAGACATTACAGATTTGAAATACAGAAACATAGTGGTTCCGGCGATACCGGTCGGGAAGCCGGCGGCGCGTGCCTATAAATAGCGCATCGAAGGTCGCGCTTCGCCCTATACCAATTTTTGATAAGCAGCGATCGCATGCGTTTATATGTATAGTGAGTATTAGCATTTCACCAGTGCGAAGCCGGAGCGGATCACAGATAAATGTTAAAAATTCAGTTGTTAATGAGGTAAGAAGCTCTAAATTCGAAATGAAGGTATTGTTTATCAAAGCCGATATTTTTATCGATAGAACACCCGAAAATCTATACCGGGTCGATCGAAAATGAAACCAAGTCCAGAATTTCGGGAAGAATCCTGTTTATTTTTGAACTTTTGATCGGATATAAAATTCTCTTTTTAACGATATACATGAGGCTATTTCCATCCAAAATAAAGGCATAAGAGACATTTCAATATGATGGCATTATGACGTCATCTATAGAGAGACAGTGAAAAAGAAATTAAATATTTCGTTTTTAAAGTTTATACTTCATCAGCAGAATTATAGATGAAAAATACATATTTTCAGCACTTTAAAGAAAATGATCCTTGACGAAACATATTCATGATGTTCAATATTTCTTCAGATATTCTAATCGTGAAAAAAATGTTTTATGGTCATCTTATTAAACTTAACTCTTCAGAATTATATTCGAATGTCTTACGAAAATCGCCATATGGGCGATACTTTGCGAATATAATATTTATCAAGATCAGCACACACATATTAACTGGAAAATATTTTAAAATTTTCACGGAAGAATTAATTGTAGATTTGGTAATAGAGATATCGTTGCCATCCCATCTACGAAAGTTAGGTTTCTTTAATGCACGCCATTTTTTGTAGTTGGACTGGGCAGTCGTTATCACTGGACAGTATTCAAGTGTATAAACGATTCAAGAAGCTATTGTATAGCGAAACACGTGATATATTGGTTATGAATACTTAACCACAAATTACTGGTTCCGGACACTTCAAATTTGTACTTGTCAAACTGATCTGCCGAAAACATCGTCGTTGTCTATGAAAATCCAAGGCAGTCGATTTCATGTCGCTAACAAGAACTCGGCCTTTCGCAGATCACAACTTTGCGGATTTTGCATCGTGATTTGGGCCTACATCCGTACAGAATTCAACTGACCCAGGAAATGAAGGTAAACGACCATAGAAAACGAAGTGTGTTTGGAGCAGTTGGAAACTTATCCTGATTTCCATCGAAAAATCATCTTCAGTGATGAGGCCCATTTCTGGATGAACGGTAACATGAACAATCAAATTTGTTGAATTTGGGATGACACCAATCTACATGAGATTTAAGAGGGTCCAATGCATTCCGAAAAAGTTACTTTTTGGTGTTTATTTTGATCTGGCGGCGTCCATATTTCTTCGAGAACGACGTTGGCCAGGCCATTACTGTCAAGGGCGAGCACTATAGGTCGATGATTACCAAGTAATTTTCGACTGAATTGAATGCCACATTGGATATTCTGCATAAGCGATCTGAGGGCATGGTCATGTCACGTGAAGGTGCTGTGAACTGGCCACCAAGATCCTGCGATTTGACCCTGTTAGACTCTTTCTTGTGGGTTTTTTTTAGAGTCGCAGGTGTATGCGAATAAGCCACAAACCACAGTGGTCCTCGAAGCCAACATAACACATGCCATCGGTAAATTCAGCCTGATTTATGCGCCAGAGTCATGGAAAATTGGACGTTTCGGATGCGCTCCACCCAGACAAGCCGTAGCGGACATTTGAATGATGTTATATTCCACACATGATGGCACCAATAGGTCTTTCAAATGAATAAAAAATGTCGATTATATCTCACAAATACTTTATTTTATTTAAATTCGAAGATAGGAAGCGCTTAATGGAAGACCCGTTAGGAAACATATGAAATTATTGTTTTTTGTTTTTCAAGAATGAAGAATATTCTGCAATGAATCTATTTCAATGAAGATACATATGGAACTACAAAAATATTTTCCAAGTCAATTTCTTCTCATCACGTTGTGACTAAGTCCAAGTATTTTGCTTTTTATTGTGAGACTTTCAGAAACGAAATTGCTTGCATAACTTATTTGATCATATTGATCATATCCTATGAAATGTCAGATGAATAAATGAGTAAATCAATACACCCCAATATATCCTCGAAGGAATGAATTTCATTAGTTCGGACTTCCATTGTCTAATATTGTATAAGATAATTTAAAATCCCTAAAAGAACCAATACAAATTAAAAAGAATAGCTGAAAATAACAATTATATTAAGCAAAAAACCCTGAAATGAAATTATAGTAGAATAAAATACAAATAAAATAATAGAACGAATAAATAAGAAATTAAAAACCAAAAAAATTGAGAGACGTTTCGATTGTTAGTATCCACACTCGTCTTCGGGTGATGACTGGACTATTTTCTTCGAGAGATGACTATTTATGGGTCATTAGAGTACTTCCACATGGGACCGACCACTCGATGTTATGTTGGTGGGTCCAACTTGCGAACTTCCAATGACCTCTCAGTTTCTCCGCTATAGGATTTTCCGCACTCACATGGTATCCGGCAAATGCAATTCTCAGAATCGTAGTCCGCGTTTGGTGGCCTGGATTTTGTGGTGCTGCTATGGATAGTGTTTCCGGATCTTAAGTAGGTTCTGATGTTATACTTGGGCCCAATTCTTATTATCCTTTCCGATAATCCTCTGATGTAGGTAAGTGCAAGCACTGGTTGTGATAGGTTATCTTCTTTGCGAGGCTCTTGCTATCTTTAAGCCAAAGTCTGTTCCATCATCGCTTTGGAGTAGCAATCGCTACTTCAAATGATGGAATGCCGTTGAAGATCATTTTTGATGATGTCTAGTTCCTTTTCGAGACCTTCCTTCGTATTACAGAG
Organism: Leptinotarsa defecta; assembly: GCA_015342085.1. NCBI lineage: Eukaryota > Metazoa > Arthropoda > Insecta > Coleoptera > Chrysomelidae > Leptinotarsa > Leptinotarsa defecta. Next base: position 3,172 of record WOGO01004262.1, on the reverse strand, counting down.
CCCAAAAGCACGGTCTGATAAAATATTGATGATTCGATTGATATTGATTGAAATCGTAGTTCCAATACCTCCCCGTGTGAGTAGGTTTTCGGTATACAGATGTTTTCCACTTAGTGTCGGTCTTCTTCACCAATACGTCTAAGAATGACAATTCCTTGTGGACTTCCTTCTCAATTGTAAAAGTGATGGAAGGTCTTACGCTGTTGATGTGTTTCAGTAGTCCCTCATCTTATGTAAAGAATGTGTACTTCAGTTTGAAATAACAGCATCCTAGTAATTCCATAATTACTTCTATAGGTAAGTTCTTTCTATCTTCCAGTTCCTCGTCTTCACATAGATTCCTATGCTTCTTCAACCGGAACGGAAGTAAAGTGTTTCCACGTCGAAACTAATAGTTGATCTTGCTTTGTGATTCCGATTGCCTCTAGTAGTATTACAAAATGCCTCATAAAAGATGATGTTTCTCCTTGTAATAGTTGTATTATTGGGAGTGAAAATCTAGACAAGTTTGGACTAGCCGAATCTCTGGAGCTGATGATTGGTCTGAGCGGAACACCATTCTTGTGGATTTTGATTAGTACACACACGTGAAGGGGTTTAGTGTGGTGCGGTTTCAACGATGATCTTTCCTTTTTCGAAAAATAGAGCTCGTACGATCTTCCTGTATTGTCTCCTCTTCGATCTTCTTAGATCTACGTAGAGAACAGTATCCATAACCATAGTAGCGTTTTCTTCATCTACAGGTAGGATCTTGATGGTGTTGTCTCTACGTAGGCCGTTTAGAGCTCTACGTTCTTCATTTCATTTTAGGATTTTTGCTTGATATAATTGTTATTTTCAGCTATTCTTTTCAATTTGCTATTTGTCTATGGTTTTTAGGAATTTCAAATCATTTTATATATTATTAGACAATGGAAGTCCGAACTAATGAAATTAATCAAGAAACATTGTCAATCACAATTAAAGGAATCTTTAGAAAGTCATGAGCTTCACCATGATAATTTCAATAATGTTATTCATTGAAACCCACAAGAAAATAACGGTATATTCCAAATTTATCACTTATTTTCAGTGAAGAGAATGCGGTATAAAAACCAAATTATCCATTTAAACACAAATCAGATGTTTTCATTGTCAATTTAGTATTGACCTTATCGAATCTCAATATTTGGGTTAACTTCAGAATATTTAAATTTGATAGCCATTTATTCACTAATTTATTACTTGGGAAGGATTTATGTGATTCATCTTTTTTGGAGCTCAGAAATATTTTACCGCTAAAGTAACAAATAAATGCAAATTCTATTTTGTTCGTACGTACCCAAGAAAACGCAGAGGTCATGAATGTCGATGTGTGGAAAAAAAGCTAATTGAAACCATTGTTATTTTCAGCACGGTCTACTCGTAATTTGCATCTTTACATGATTAAAATTCGGTATCATTCTTCACACGGGTATTTCGTCAAGGTCGGATAGCAGGAAATTATATTTTTGTTACATTTGCTTTGGGATGAACTTCATTGGCAAAATCTGAATCAGATTAGTAATTATAGTCTTTTCTGGATGAATTATGAAGAAATAACAGAAAATATGTGCAAATATTATTCTGCCAATTGACAGGGGGTCGAGTATACGTTTTGTGGTTCTTTCGATAATTCCTTTTTTAATTCAAATGAAATTTTTATGACTGGGATAACCCACCGTATGAATGTGTATACGTCTCATCGTGACAAGAGCATATTTGTTTCTCCCAAAACGGTGTTGATGAGATGAGAGGACAAACGTCTTGGCCCGAAACTTCGAAGTACACTTCTGTTGCTATTGTATAGCGTTCTTATGAATGATATCTGTTCCTATGTCATAACGAATTTAATATTCACGTGAAAGTAGTTGTTTTGAGTGGAATTTTTTTTAGTTTACATCTGAAAAAAATTTTTGTGTATGCCCTAAAATCTTTATAAAGAGTTTTTGTTACAGTTATTTTCGTTTTCCTTTTCAATACAAGTTTACCACATTTTTTATCTTATCACCCGAAGTGCTAATGACTCGTACCAAATTCAAAGTATTTAAAATCCTCTGCATTGCATTGCATTAATGGGCGATTTATGAAATCTCAAAATCCTTTCTGAATTTATCAGAGATGACTTCAATAATAAATGTTCAAGTCTTGAAGAGAAAATAGCACGTAGTAATCAAACTGAAAATTATTCATGGAATCCGATTAACAGATCTACGCAGTTATCAGGTCAACCAAAGCGTTGAAAAATCACTTTCAGTACAAAAACATGTCTATAATCTATGATAGAGCCTCGAAACAGATTGAATATTATTGACAAGTGAAGAGAACCCTAGATGAATGAACGAGAGGGGGTAAAAAAGATGTTAGAATCAAGTACGTCAATGGCTGTTCAAAAATAATCCGTTTAAACCACTAGATACACCCAATAGCGATATCACTTTGTCCTTTTATTATCAGAATGTGAGAGATATTAATTCATTTCAATGCGGTATTCTAACAACTATATTGTCTACAGGTGTGACCATAATTTCAATGCAACGGAACTTTCTACAGGGGGTGGAACAATGATCGCTGTGAAAACCAAGCATAGTATAAACAGTCTGAATGTCGGAATATTTGCCAACTGTAACCTTAGTTGATTTCGAGTCTTTTCTTGAAGTTTTTGAAACATCCTGTGGTATGTTAGAGAAATGTTAATTGTTGATATGTGGCGACTTCAACATTCCCACCTTCAATGTCAGCAATTAATATGGGAAATCATTTATCATGAATAATGCTTATTCATTTATGCACATAAAACAACTCGATTCTTTTCCTAATGAAAATAACTGATTTCTTGACTTGATTTTGTGTAACATGAGTTTTGAAGTTAATAGAGATGACTGTTCTGTGATCAGCGATGACGGCCACCATCATGCTCTGAACTTTGAATTCAGTGAAAAACAATCTGTATGAAACAACTCGCTACAAAACAGAATCCCCAAAATACAATTTTAGGAAAGCAGATTTTTCTTTAATATATGATATGTTTCTAAGTTTATATTGGTTAGTTAAAAATGCAATTACCGACGTTGACGAAGATGGTACTGAATTTTAAGGAGAATCGATAATATTTTTCAACTTGTGTTCCGATTTTTAAAAATAACACAAAAAG
>WOGO01004261.1:0-11749 GCA_015342085.1 Leptinotarsa defecta | reverse complement strand
GTGGTATTAGCCAGGGGAGTAGTTGTTTTCTGATAGGCGTCAGTCCATTCAACCTACTGTGTAGGTTGTTGTTCGTTCCAACTTAGGAAGAGGAATGAAATACTCTGAAAGAATTTCGATTTTCAATTATGACTTTAGGTCAATGACGCCCACTATCTTGCACTGACGAGTGGCTAATGAGCTCGAAACCGGTCTGCAAGTGTACCCGCTCCAAAATTGAAGGTCGACTCTTTCAGTTGTATTGCCAATTGTATTTTCTGTGAAGGTTCCTGCACTGACGCCTGTCGGATATATATAATCCAACGCCCTTCGAGATATTGCCAGGGGAGTAGTTGTTTTCTGATAGGCGTCAGTCCATTCAAGCTACTGTGTAGGTATACCTAAGACTGGCTTGAACGTTTGAAGTTCATTTCTTCAGAATTGTTTACTGCTAGTCTTCAAGCATAGCCCACTGACTAATAAAAATAAAATAACTGCCACAAAATCAAATTGCTTTCGCGAATATATATTTGCTGTCACTAACGCTGTTATACTTATGTTCCGGTCGAAGAAGCACTCCAAATCACACAGAGGAAGTTATCCGAAGACGGGGGCCTGGAAGATAGAACGAACTTACCTATAGAAGTAATTATGGAATTACTAGGATGCTGTGTACGGAACTGTTATTTCCAACCGAAGGATGAATTCTTCACACATGATGAGGGACTGCCAATGGGATAGTCACTTTCACCAGTTATAGCCAGCATATATATGGAGTTGTTTGAAACTCTGGCCATTGAAGAAGCCCACAAGAAATCCCGAGTCTGGTTGAGATACGTTGACGACACCTTCATAATATGGAACCATGGAATTACTGAACTAGACGCCTTCCTGGAACGTATCAACAGCGTAAGACCTTTCATCAATTTCACAATGGAGAAGGAAGTCCACAGCGAATCACCATTCTTTAACATCTTCGAAGAATTTGCGAAATGAATAATAAACAAAGGAATAATTGCAAATATCTTTGAATGTTTTGTCAATTTCTGAAGACGGAAGCAGATTTTGGCCTCCAAAATGTTAAAATAAGTATTGTATTATTTCTTAGAAATTTTTTTGATAGGCGAAATTTCAAATAGAAATAATGAATAAATATTCGGAAAAATGTGAAGAACATGATTGATTGAAATACTCACATCCCAATTCGTTCCCGAAAGCGATCTCTGAGACTCCTAATTTCACTTTCCAAATCTTTCTGGAACACTTCATGTGTAAAATAACAGAGTGAAATAAATCACTTCTTATATAACCTAGTTTGTATTGTGGTGTCGAATAAAATTTCGCACTCCTCCTATTGTCACCTTCAGAACTTTTTCTGTGCTCGTGGTATTCGATTTTCTTTTTTTAACAATTTACAAGTTTTCGTGCAAAGTTAGCGACCTGTTAAAATGTGAGCAGCTTTTATTTGAGTCGAGACGTATTTTTATGACGTTACTGAGGAAAAAGTTGTTTCTGGAAAAGTGAAAAATTCAATAAAGCACACTTCATATTTTTGCCATCTATTGTATGCGATACAAAGGCATCTTGCGATTGGAATATAAAAAAGCCTTTTATATCGTAAATGGTTTCGCTTTGTTCGGATTGGGGAAATTTTTAAAATAATTTATTGATTGGAATCGGGAAATATTCGTACAGAGATTGAGAGAGAATTTATTTTGGAAGTATGCAAATTCTTTCTTGTGATGGTATCAAAACTGATTCACTTGAATGAAAAAACACAAAAAGTTTGATTCAGTTTGGAGATGAATAGACACATAATACTCTCATGGCGATGGTGTTTTATTCCGCGAAGTTATAATGTCATGTAATGGCGAGAAATCAGATTACGACGGATGTTCTGTATGTAAATCAGATTTAGGTCTATCTATTTCGGATTCTTCATTGAATTCAATGTCTGTTGTTGCAGCAGCAATGAAATCAGCTTCTGTTCGCTTTGATCGGAGTGGATGCAGATCGGAGTGCCCTTATACTGTCATGACAGGAACAGATCATGGGAAGATGGTACTACCATGGCGAGTGGCGGGGAATATTTTCTATTTCAGGTAGTATACCAATTTACAGGAAAATATTGACATGAAGAATTTATGTATTTTTTTGTAACTAAACAAGTGTGTTTATTTAGAGAATTTTGTCGAATAATTTGAGGAGTACTGTGAGATGCAAAGCTCGTTATTTAAAATATCACTCACTTTTGAAAAATGGCTAGATACAAAGATACAAAATGACCTTTCCAGCGCAATCAATACAGAGTAACGATAAAAGTGCGTAAACAAATTTTTGTTGAAACCTTTTCACGAAGTGATAAAAATGAATGTATTCATCTGAAAAAAATTTGAATGCTACAGTTTGAGACAATGAATATTTCGAAATGAAATTTGAAAACTACACTTATACCTAACTATAATGTTGGTGCGAAATATATATCTATGTTTGTTTGAAAGTAGTTATTTCAAATTCTACAGCACCGCTATTTCATTTCAAAATATTTTTTTACTGTATGTATCTCCCCTCGATACAGTCTTCAGACTTATTTCAATCCAAGAGAGAGATGGATAAGAATTCAAAATCAATACAACACAAACGGAGGATGGTAAGATACGAGAAGTTGATAAGAGCTCCACAGGAAAAAAAATGCACAGTGCTATTCCTATTTCACATCAGAGGACTATGAAAATTATAAGATGCATGGTCGGTCAGTAGCCGGTCGGTTCGACGTGGGTGCTTTGTTCACTCACTCGAATTGACTGCCGTGTTGGTCGGTGGTTCAAGCCCTAGTCTGAACGATCGATTTTCACTTGCCATCGTCCAACTCGTGTTAGGAATCACACATTGAAAGGTAATACCTCGTTAATACTCAGCTCGCACAAGTTTCGACTTCTGAGGGTTGTCGTTCGTAGGTGTGTGACAGCTGGTTAATGGAAAAATAGATTTTGAATAGATTTAAACAGATTTCAAACAGATAACATTTTCTTTTCTTGAATTGATTCGAGCAGTTAGTGTCATATACATTATTTTCTTCAAATCGATGAAACGATAAAAAAATTGGTGCTAGGCTACCAAAACAGAGTCGTACAGCGACGAAACGCTTTTTCTAATAGCGATAAAATTGACAGCTGTGAAATTAGGTGTATTTATATCTGCTCACCGAGGCCCACTTATGCATTATCCTCATAATTTCAATCACTGTCACTCTTTTGATCAATCTTAACCAATGGAATCTAATGTCCAAATTTGGATGTTACTGAATAATGACACTGCATAAATGTTCCCATATAAATATACAGGTTTGAGTTGATATTCTGATCATGACAGTAACTTGACCTTCACTTTACTGAAACAACTACAATGAATATGTAAACCAAATTTAACTTATCAATACAATAAATATATGCAAGGAACCGCTACAAAACCTCAGGAGAATATGATAACAATCCTTCAATTCAAGCTTTTCTCTGCAAACCAACAATTTTATATGATTACCAGAAGAAGACTTTCTACTGCTTCATCTTGATATAGAAAAATGTGGGAATCTTCCAAAGGAAGGAAGAAAGTATTCAATTTTAAAAGAAGTAACTGTATACATAGATGTGTAGATCACGCAAAGAAGTAACTTTCATACACAATTCTGAAAGGAAAAGCCTTCCTCAAACAGCTACTTTCATATAAATATTGAATTACACGAAAGGAATTTTTTTTGAAACAAATACTTTCATATGAACACTGAATTATAAAGAAAACCCTTTTTTCTACTCATTTTGGATTCCAAACATTCGTTATGAAATTAAATCAGATATCATACACAGGGTTTCTACACTATATATTAAATGAAAATAAACATTTTCACTTACATGGAACACTGTCATGTTCACTGATATCCTATTGTTGACAAATAAATGTTGACAAATGAATCACGTCTTTTGTTCCTATATTTGAATATTGTACTTTCAGAAAAATGTTTTTGGTGAATTCATAATATTTTGAGTTGACATTGTTGTAGATTACGCCCGAAAGAAAGTAACGCCGGCCGCCATTGGTAAACATAAATCAAACGTGACGTAGGTAAGAGCGCGGGTATGCCCAATGTTCCCTGTCGCTCGAGAAGTAGCGATGTTCGATTACTGTATTTAATCGCTGGCGGCGGGTATATCGAAACAGTCATGTACACAGTCAAGTGGACGTTACAGTGCGCGAAGTGATCTAGTAAGGCGATAGACATTCAAATGAAAGTTGAAGTTTTTAGTTAAAGTGTTTGTTGTATTCAAAGTGAAATAAAGTTAAGTTTGATATTCAGTGTAGTCAATTATTGGTGAACTCATGGGAAAAAACGTAACATTTGGTGTCGGAAGTGGAATAGTTGACTAAAAATTTACTATTTTATGGTGAAAACAAGGAGTGTCGATTACGACGAGATGGAAGAGCTAAAGAAAATGTTCGAGACTTTGCAAGCGGGCCTGGCAGAGAATGAAAATCGCAGAAGAGAGGAAGAACAATTACGCCAAAATGAAGATCGTGAAATACTCTAGATATTCAAGAAAAACAGGAAAAAGACAGAGATTTGCTGGTAAATATTCAGGAAAAGCAGAAAAAAAGATTCAAAATTTATTGGAAGAAATCAAAATCAGGAATATATTCAGAAATAAATTGGAGAAGTATTTCAAGAAACAAAGGGGGGATTGGAAAAAGTAGTCGATGAGAAGCCTGAAAGAGTCGGAAGGAAACTTGAAGGAGTTGACAAAAAGTTTGAAGAGATTTTCCGGGAACTTCGGAAAGAAATATCGCAACCGAAAAGGACTACTGTGGAAAAATGCAAATCAGAAACGACATCTTCCCCTTATATCACTAGTTTTATTAAAACTCCAACTTTCGATGGCGAATTGTCATACTCAATTTATCGGAGACAATTTGAGGCCGCTGTGGAAAATTATGGGTGGAGATATGAGAAGAAAGCAACAGCTCTCATACTGGCACTACAAGAAAAGGCTTCCGGAATTCTGCAAAATATTCCAGTGAATAGGATGAAGGATTATGAAGCAGTCGTATCAGCTTTGGAAGTCAAATATGGTAATGTGATAATGTGGAAAGTTTGACCTGAAGTCGGAAGCTTAGTAAGACTCGCCTATCCAGAAGTACAGGATAACTTCACCCACTGGATTAGTGTCCATAGTTTCATCGACGGGGTTGCAGCAGTCATTGAGAATAGCACGTCATAAAAAATTGAATGAAGTCATCATTTTTGCCCTAGAATTTGAAGCTGCTGAAAATGCTTCACGACAACAACGAAAAGTTCTAGTGAGGACCATCAACGAAATGAAAGATGAAGGGAAAGATCAAGTCATGGTAGGTCTTGAAAAACTTTTGAAGAAATATTTGCCGAATGAAACTGCACCCAAGGCAAGAGGACGGCCTAAATAGAAGAACATTTAAGACGGGACTGTTGATCACTTCAACATCCGACGAAAGCAGAAACTGGCGTTCGAGATAACCCGAACTGGAGCGTTGTGCTTTGGAAAAACCTAATTCAGCCTGCGTTAAGAGAGGTACATTGGCTGCTGCATCCCAAGCCCCCAGGTATTCGATTTCCATGATTGGACACAAGAGTAACCGCTCAGTTGTGGACGAATCTTTGAATAATCATCAGTGCCTTTTTACCAGCGATACTGGAGTAACAGTTTCAGTAATGAGAGTCGACATTTCCAATAGAAGGGGTTTGGAGAGATTATTTATAGTACCTGTTTTGGAAACAGCCACTGGATACAGTTTAACAGTCTATGGAGAAGCTGAAGTGAGACTGAGGCTTGGAAATTGCGAGATAGAAACTAAGGGGTATTAGTGGCCAACATCCTCGACGAGTTCATTCTGTATTCCCTACAGATTTGTGGTGGATATAAGGAATAAACTGCTGAATGTCAGAAATGAGGAAATTTTGCTCGACGTACTCTCGCAGCCTTATAACAGCGCCAAGGTGGCTATACTGGAAGATTCCAGAATCTCTCCTAACAACGAGAAAATAATTCAAGCGGAAATTACTGGACCTGGCAGCTTGAGTACAACATTGATACAGCCTACCAATGATTCTGAATCAGGATTCATCGTGGCCAGATCCCTCGTGAATGGTAACAATCAGATCATTCCGGTGAGAATAGTCAACCCAAATAGTAACAGGGTAACTCTTTAGAAAGAGCAAATGATAGGCATCTACGAACCTATCGTGAAAATCGCCAGGATCAAAGAAGACGTACCTCTACAGCGTGCTCAACAACCCGCAAAGGAACTCATAGATTCTTTCAAGAATACGCGGAATCATCTGTCTGAAGAAGAACTATACAAGGCCACCCCATATGTTTGTGAAGACCAAAAAATTGGTCGAACGGATTTAGTGCAACATCGCATCGATACTGGCGATGTCAAGTCATGCGTCAACCACCGAGACGTCTTCCCTCCGCAAAGCAAGACGAAGCTGCATCCATTGTTAAGGACATGTTGGAGAAAGAGGTAATCGAGTCGTCACCTGTTGTGCTAGTTACAAAGAAATATAGATCGACGAAATTTTGCGTAGACTACAGGAGGCTTAATGATGTCACCAGAAAGGACAGTTACCCTCTTCCTAGAATAGATTACACCCTGGTTCTCAAAATCAGATCTGAAAAGCGGATATTGGCAGGTGGTCGTTCGCCCCGATGATAAAGAAAAGACTGCCTTTTCCACCGGCAATGGATTATACGAGTTTGAGTTTATAACGTTCGGGTTATGTAACGCTCCCGCAACATTTGAAAGCTTGATGGAGTTGGTGTTGAGAGGACTCACCTGAAAAACATGCTTGGTCTATCTTGATGACATTATAGTCACCGGAAAAAGTTTTGATGGACATCTGTCAAAATTGAGGAGTGTTTTCACGAGGCTACGGAATGTTCATCTGCAGATCAATTCCAAGAAGTGCTTCCACTTACAAGTGAAAGCGAATTTCTTGGGACGTGTTGTATCTTCGAAAGGAGTTGAAACAGATCCGAAGAAAATCAAGGCAGTGCAAGAATGGCCAACACCGAAGAGCAAGCTCGACGTAAAACGCTTCTTTGGAAGCTGTAGCTATTACCGGCGTTCCGTGAAGGACTTTGGAAAAGTCGCCAGACTGCTGCATAGCTTAACTGAAAAGAGAACACCTTTCGTTTGGTCCCCAGATTGCCAACAAGCATTTGCTACCCTGACGACACATTTTACCAGCGCACCGATCCTGGCATACCCAAAGGAGAAGGGTTTGTTTATACTGGACACAGATGCATCCCAACATGGAATAGGAGCAGTACTTTTCCAGGTACAAGAAGAAGAAGAAGTCGTCTTCAGTTATTTTAGTAAGTCCCTGGGAACGTCCGACAGAAATTACTGCGTTATTAGAAAAGCGGTGGATCACTACCACTCCTTTTTATATGGCCGTGAATTTTTTATCAGGTCAGAACACCCAGCACTTCGATGGCTCTTCAACTTCAGAACACCAGAAGGACAAATGCCTAGGTGGATTGAAAAGTTACACGGTTACGATTTTGAAATTCGACATCGGAAAGGAAAGAGTCACGGAAACGCAGATAGCCTCTCAAGAAGATCATGCCTGATATCCGAATGCAAATTTCGCCAACGCCAGAACGACAAGGATACACAGCTACCAGAAGATGAACTTCCCATCAGACGTGATAAGGTAGCGAACAGAGACTCTTTTATAGACAGCTCTGATAGCTCCCCTACCTCCCGCCGCATCGAGTTCCCTTTGACCCGGAGGGTAGTAACCTGTAAGGGTCCCTTGCCCAGGGATACGACAGACAACTTGAGGAATCACCTGACCATGGTGTGGTACGGTCGTTAAGAACCTCTAAGGGTGACATTACCTTCCTGACGGGACAGGAAATCATCGTAGCGCAGAAGGAGGATCCCGTCTTGGAAACTGTGCGAGAATGGATTGCCAAGGGAGTACAACTGTTCTTCACCCACAATCCGATAGAATGGTCGAGAGGCATAATATCACCATCAATAACTACCTGTCGATGTTTGTCTCCGAAAGCCAAAGAGACTGTTGGCATACAGGAGCTCCCTACATGACGCGACAGGTTATACATCATCCATGCTGTTAACTGGTAGGGAACTGAAGCTTCCGATAGATATATTGTATGGCAGTCCTTTTGATGAATCTCAAGAAGTACCTGTTTCAGAGTATGTGAATGACCTGAAGGAGAGACTGGAAATTGTACACGAATTTGCCAGACAAAAAGTCGCTGCCAGTGAGCTTCAAGGAAGGCGATGCAGTGTGGCTCTACCAACCCCAACGTCAGAAAGGTTTGTGTCCCAAGTTGCAGAGACCATGACAAGGACCTTACTTGGTAACCAAAAAGATAAACGACCTGGTGTACATAATCCAATTGTCACCCAGAAACAAGCCTAAAGTTGTATACATAGAGAGGCTGAGTCCTTACATGGATCGTGATATCCTTTTCTTGGAATATTGTTCAGGGCGGACAAGTTCAGGGATGGAGGTAGTGTTGTAGATCATATCCGAAAGAAAGTAACGCCTGTCGCCACTGGTAACCATAAATCAAACGTGACGTAGCTAAGAGCGCAGGAATGTCCAATGTTCCCTGCCGCTCGAGAAGTAGCGAGACTCATGCTACCGATGTCTATGGAACTTCTACGATGTTCGATTACGATATTTAGGCGCTGGCGGCAGGCAGTCAAGACGGTTCACACTGTTCTGAAGAGACCGTGCCCGGTACTGTCGATGAGGCAAGCACCCCGAAACCGGTCTATCGGTTGGTTGTATCGACCAAACGAAATTAGTTTCTGCCTTTCATAGTGGAAAATAACTTGCGACGAATTTTTTCCAAATCGAAGATGTTGTACAGGTGCCTGATGATTTTATTTCAACTCTCTGCGTGGCATTAGCTGGGTCGTTTTTTTTCCGTTGTTTTGTTGAGAGGTATGCATCATGTAATGATGGCCATATTGAGCCAGTTGGTATCTTTGAGTTTATGTGATATATGTTGGCTACGTCTGATGTCGTGTATTAAACCTAGACAATTATTGTTTTTAACAATCGGAATTCTTTGTTTGTCTTCATAATCAATGCATGGTCCATAGGCTGCGCTTCCAAAATTGAATCTGGATAACCATTGAGAAGTATCTGCTATTGAGTTTGAACATGGTGAAATGAGCACCGAGGATGATGCGCGCAGTGGAGGCCCCAGAGTTACTTTTATGCCTCAGCAGTGGTGTGGTTCGTGAGGCAATCTCGTATTTGGAAACCAATTTTGTATTTCAAAATAGAAAAAGGTGAGTTGAGGTGTTTCGTGAGCTGAATATACTTTTGTAGTGTGATTTTCCCAGGGATTATTTGAATTATTTTCAACTTCCTCATCAATTTTTCCTGACTAATTTATAATGGAAACATCATAAATATGAGGTGATATCATTTGTTTTTTTTTTCAACTTTAGGTTGATATTCTCACATGTAGGTTTTCAGATGTTTCCTCTATTATTTCGATAATATTTCGCTACAACTATTTCAGTGAGAATACAATCTCCTTTTTGTAACTTTTTTGAAGGATTTGAAAATTTCTCCAGTCGGTTCATTTTCTGTATCAAAAAATAATTGTTGTGCAATGTGAGTTAATTCATCATCATTTTCATCCTCATTGTCCTCTTCAACAGGAAATTTGTATCAATCAAATGAAGTTGTTCTAATCCAAAAGTTGGTCTTGATTGGGATTCAAGGCTTCCTTCGGAGAGTGGGAATTCATTTTTAGAATCATATATGCATTCTACTTGATTATTTCAAGATCAGGTTCTGCATTTATCATGTCAGTTTACCTACATGATTGTTTCAAGTAATAATCATCATAAGATGATTAACGTAAAAACAGATTTTAAACAAATTTTAAACAGATTTTCAAACAGATTCCGCTACATTATGTACTACTTCTGAATAAAAGTCGGGTTTGATATACTCATATGTAGTTTCGAAATTATTTTCATCTCCATCTGAGGTGTATTTATTTGATGAATTACTTCGGAAATGAAAGTTGGTCTGGATGGTGGCTGAAAATTTTGCCTTTGTTGTGAGTAATGGGGACATTTTTATATTTCTAGTTACTGTTTTTCTAGTTACTGTAGACGAAGAGGTCGATTTTTATCAAGGCGATTTATTTCTAGGTTTCTAAACATTTGTACTATTACTTGGTTTTCCATAAACTTGTTGATTGCTGACCATCTTTTGAGAAATTTGTCGTGTTTGAATTGGTTGACTAGGAAAATAGTAGTTGATTCATACCGATCCGAATTCCTCCCACACCACTTGACCTTGACTTTACTTGACAGATAACTTGGGTTGTGACCTTGAACTACGTCATATGAGCTATGTTGAAGGTCGTTCAAGGTCACACTGTTCATTCAGCCTTGAGTGCATGCTTCCACACTCAGTTCAGATAAGCTGAAGTATTCGAATAGGGTGAACATCATCGTCATAGAGGTGAACAAATTTTATATTCTCAAATCATAATTTCACTATACTTTCAAAATGGACGTTTTGAAATTTGACATTGAAAAAATTAATTCAGCAATGATTCAATAGAGCGAGGTTTAAGAGCAGAAGCCTATAACATCCCTGGTTATTGATGAAGAATATAACATTGAAAAAATGTCAGTGCTCTCCACACGATATGTTAAATATATTCAAATAATATTATTGGATGAGGAAAACAATACTTTATTCAAATCATGGCTTCTAGTACGTGTCACATAACAGTTCACGGAAGTGGCGGATTGAATTCATCAAAAACCATATTCATATTTACATATATAGGTATAGTTCTCAGGATTATCCTGACGCTAAAACTCGCTCATTGGTAAGGTGAAATTTGCTGTGTTGGATTAAATGTTTCGGGTATTGAATGTTTTGGACATGGTTCTAATTTATCTGTGAATAGTGAAAATATAGTAGATCAATGTAAAATATGTATCAGCTCGCTTGGAACATGTTCACATTTCAAGTGAGTGTTTATTTTGTACAACATAATTTCCAAATTGATGAATTCAATTTGTTTTTCAGAGCTCTTTCTCTTACAAATATGTGAAGAGTTACCGGAAGCTATCAACTTGGATTCAGGAAGTTAGCCGATCTGAGTTACCCATGCTCTACTTTCATCAAATCATGATCTGAGTGCATGCTATTATGCTGAAGGAGTGCGAAAACTTTTGGAGCTCAGCGAGAAGTATGAGCTTGGAGTGCCATTATGTCATAAATATTTGTATGGAAGCAGACATCTGAATGATTTTTGTGAGCTAATGATCGAATCAGACTTGAAACTCTTTCTTTCGAACATATTGATTGATTGTGTTGTGGATACTTGAAATATGCTATATTTATCAGTGATGGGATCATTCGAATTAAAAATAATCGGTCATTCGATTACTGCAATCACTCGAGATATCTCGAGATGTCAAATGGAATCATTCGAATGATTCAGATCATTCGAATTTTGAATGTATCGAATCAAATTAGTAGTGAGTGAAATAGTCGAAAACAGTATTAATGTCTTGCTCCGCTACGCACCAGTGCAGTGCCGGCCTATATACCGATACTTGTTTGTGGGATGTGGTGAAATACAGGTTTGGGCTGGGAATGTTCAGAAATTTGTTGACGATAAACTTTGAATAATTACAAGTACAAACTTCA
>WOGO01004260.1:0-13441 GCA_015342085.1 Leptinotarsa defecta | reverse complement strand
CTTTAGCCAACAGGACCCTGATTATCTCTCCGCTTCTTCCATGAAGGACCAGCTCTTCTCCGCCGTTGGGACGCCGTCTTGAAAATTCAGCTCGAACCCTCTGGAATTCATTATGTCCATTCCAATGATCGCGTCGTCCTCGATGTCCGCCACCAATGCTCGATGGTTCAATTTAGTGCTGCCCAACATCAATTCATTTGGTAGTTCTCCAAGCCACAGCTTCGAATTGTCGGCGGTAATTTACCTAAGGACTTTTTCCGTCGAACTGGGGCGCTTCATGGAAAGCTTTCCTGGTTCAGAACTGACTTTGACATCTTTCATTACCTTTTGAAGTTCTTCAATGTCAAAACTCAGTTCCGGAATTGAGTAGTCGGTAACAGTTTCTGTGGTATGGGCAAAATTACCCATTTGGTTTTGCAACTTGCTAATTGTTTCCTTCATCTTGCTGATTTTTGCCTCAAATCCGCCTTTGATTCCATCGCCTATTTTTTCCATTCTCTTCATTTCTGCCCCGATTTCATCTTTGATCTCCCCTTTGATTTCCTTTTCCTTCCTGATTTTGTCTATCTCTGTCTCGATGGTTCCCATCCTTTCTTTGAATAGACTCGCCACACAACACAGTTATTTCTTTAAGCCTTCTGCATTTTCTAGAAATTCTTCCTTCAAGCAATTCGAATTCTCTATAAATTTACCTTCCACACTTTTCGAATTTTCCAGAAGGTCCTCTTCAAGGCACTTCGTATTTTGTTGAAATTCATCTTTTAAACTCACCGAATTTTCGGGAAGCTTGTCTTCTGAACTCTTAGAATTTTCCAGAAGCTTCTCCTTCAGGCACTTCCAATTTTCCAGAAGCTTCTCCTTCAGACGTATCGAATTTTGTTGAAGCTCATCTTCCAGCGATTTGGTATTCTCATCGAGTTTGCTCACTATTGAACTCAAATCACCCCCAGAAACTTCGAATAAGAATGTTTCGGGATCTTCTCCTGATTCAGTCAAGTTATCCCACAGTCTCTTCTGGAGTACTGATTTCTTTCCAGAACAATCTAGCTCCCTCTCCTCCAATTCTTGCTTCAATTCGGTGACTTTCAAGTCCACTAGGCGCACTTTCCTCGAACACATTTTGTCTCTTATTGTCTATTTTCCACAAAACTGTATATATCCCCTCATTTTAATCGAACCCGAAAACACTTATTTACTTTTACAAGTCTATTTTTCTCGAGAAAGGTCTATCAGTTTATATTTCGGTAGTCCGGTACTGTCCACTTCGCGAAACACAACGAACCACTAGTGTCTCTGCGCGAACAAATAGTTTTATAGTCAATTTCCCCGCAATACAAAGATTGTCCACCAAGCGCTCACAGATTTATTTTACAAATCCACTTTTGATCACCACTTGTAGCAAATTAATGAATTAACTGCTCCAAGCAAATTTATTTCCAACAATATTTCACTAATCACAAACTAATTTATTTATTATTACACTTAGCAACTAGCGCTTGATTTATTTTCACTATTTGAATCTTAGCCGCTCGATTCACTTTCTGAACTGCCCTCTTGGGTAGGAAAGACGGGCTTACATCAGTAAAGGTCCTTTTGAGAATATTGTAGACGGTTCGGTACTCGACTAGAGGTCATGTGTTTTTTTATGAACCGGCTGGCATATCGGTCAGGGGCGGCTTCAGATTCGTTACAATATGATGTACATTTTGGTTGAATGTGATAGAAATTGTGTGTTCGATATTCTAACTCAAGGTCTATGAGACCAGAGAGATTTTGGATGGTTAAAGTAAGATTTGAGGAAATTTGAGGCAGTGTCGAGCATAAGAAATGGAAACAAATGAAGAAAATAAATTAACGGTGATCCTTTTAATAGTTGCATATCCTCATGCAAGTACGAAGAAAATCGCATGAGAGTTGGATATGTCATACTCCCGTCAACAGAATGTTGATCCAAAATCAAGTTCATCCTACCGAATCGAATTCATCAAGAACTTTATGAAACGGGCTATGATACTAGAGTTCGGTATTGGGAAAAATTATTGATTTAAATTAGCGAAGAACCGAATATTTTGAAATATGTTTAAGGTCAATAAATATTTGGGGGCATAATTAATGATTAAGTGGTAGGACCATATTTCTTTGAAGGGCCTCTGAAATGATCGATCAAATTTGTTGGAGGATATTCCGATCGACACTTGTTTACCATAGCGCATTTTCACACAACCAAAATCGAGTAAGAAGGTTTTTGAACAGGTGGCGTAGGAATGGACTGGAACAAATGGACACATTCACTGGCTAGCACAATCCCCAGACCTCATTCCTCTAAATTTATATCTATGGGAATATGAGGAGAGGTCTATCAAGAGAATAGGATTAGAGACGTTTTTCGGTCTGTCACAAGGTCAATTTCAATTGAAGTTCGAAGGAAAATTGTGACTACATTTATGCATAACTCCAAATGGAAGATTGTTGGAATATCTATTGTGAATTAGTGCGTTTTAAAATTGTTAGTTTTCATTTTGTTACTTGTACTGAGTAGAAAAAATGTTATTGCTTCTATTCAATGACTTTTTCATACTTTTCTCAAGAATTGGATACATTTCCGATAGGAATAGTGTAGTCATTCTCTACATTTTCTGAAAGCTCGTAGTGTGGACTATCCTATGATGGCTCTATATACAGGGTGTTCCATTTGTAAAACTGAGAAAAAGTGATCCCGAGTTTTGTTTATTCCTGTATAGAAAAAGTGCCGTTCGGTAAACTCTGCCCAAGAAATTCAATCGAATAAGAGTATCTGTTAAAAAAAACATAAGTTTGGTCTGTTACACATTTATTGGACACCCTGCATATTAGTATTAATTCTTGAAATCTTTTTTTCGAAACATTTTCTTGAGATTATATATTATGCTTATTAAACATGCCGCAAAAAATTAAGAGACTATTCCTTGGACTATTCTGAATATATTTTAACCTTTGATGATTTTTGATAAGGCGCTTTGTTTCGAAGATACTGGGCGAAAAATAATTTCGGCAATAATAATTTTGGTAATTTTAAAATTATTAACGTATCCGAAATAAAAGTATAGCGTACTATACTGGACCTACCAAGTAATAAAAAATCTAACAATTCCGTTGGTACCTATCAACAACATTCCGATTACTACAAATGGCTGCAGGCATTAAATTTGCTGGATATAACGCATTCAGAAACAATCTTGGGTTTATAAAACAGTTTGGGAGTCGATCAGGAGAAGATTTGATTCTTGCATCGGAGCGGAGGGTAGTCATTATTTTCAACATTTCTTGTAGATCAAGAAACGTATTGCATGTAATTTTTGGTAATAAATTGTTATTGTTGAATTTTTTTTCGCCATTAAAGCGCCCTATCAAAAATCATCAAAGGGCAAAATACCCTTGGAATAGTATCTCAAATTTTTGTCGTAATTATAGTTTCAATATAACTTTTCATCTACATTATTGTTTTATTTTGTACACCCCATTTTTCAGAAATCCCCAAAAATACAAATCTAGCGGTGTCATGTCTGGTGAAAGTGGAGGCCACTTAACAGGACCATTTGTAGCAATCTATTTGTTTCCAAAACAGTCTCCAGCATTATTTTTACGCCACTGAAATTATGTGCTGGTAAGGCTTTTAGTGACATAAATCGCATGCGTAACCTCCAGGTGATTCACAGTCAGAGCATTCAGCATGAGCCCAAAGCCCACACTGAACACATCTGTACAAAAATTCATTTTTCTGGCCATAATTGTTTTGAAGATCTTCGATGTAGGTATCATAATCATCACGAACGTCTATCATGTCAATTTCGGAGTCCGACGAACTTTCATTATTACTTTCTCGAAGACCCCTTTTTTTACTTTTAGTTGGTCTTTTCATTGCCGTCTTTTTTCCTGAAATTCTTTTAACGCCTTCTTCATTCTGTTTTTGTTTTTCTCTTGTTCTTCTTTTTCTTTTAAATCCTCTTTATTAGGAGTGCTAGTGAGGGTTTTTGCATGTTGTTTTCGAGAAGCTTCCAGAACTTTCTTATTATTTTTATCTTATTATTTTTTAGGAGTTTCTTCGGAACTGATAAAAGATCTTTTTCGGTTACTCCAAAAGTTGTGGTGAGAAGAGATAGTTAATCTGGTGCTCTGTTGTTATTGTGTCAATTTTATCCGGTGTTTTATTATTCATTTCGCGTTAATTAACTGCTATTCAAAATTCAGCAGCCAAAAAATCTTGTTCAGTAAATATGTCTGGGTTTAGAGGATATATACCGGTAGCAGCAATCCTGCTTCAGCCTTTGGAATCCTGGCAATTTTTTGGAAAGCTTTTCTGAAAGGCGAGTCAATATCGTCTTGGGTAATCTTTCAGTTCATTTCACTCCTGTTTGTAGATATATTCAAATGGACCATAAATGGGAACGTCTAGGCTGAATTCTTTCACATTCATGTGGGGGTAATGATAACATTACTATGTTGTTGGTTTTGCAAAATTCATAAGCCCCCAAAGAGATATGACTGTTGTGATCATCTAAGATAAGCAATATGGGTTCGTTCTCTGGCGGTTTTGTTGAATAAGCGAAATTTTTTAACCAGTCTACAAACAATTCTCCATTCATCCACCCTTTCTATGAACACCGGTATGTAGCACCACGTGGATCATCGTTTTCTAATGTCGGTGAATGTCTCTGGCGGCAAAATATCAACATTGGTGGAAGGTGAACACCAGTAGCATTTACTGTACACACGACCGTTACTTTTTTCCAGACGTTATAGAGCCCACACGTTTTTGACCTTTCTCAGTTATAACTTTACCTGGGTCTTGTACTGAGGAGATTCCCGTTTCTTCCACATTATAGATATTTCTTGGTAAATCTTATATTTTTTCATTAAACAATTCAAAAAATAAACCAGCTTCAGCCTTGTTGAAAGCAGTTGCTCGATTCAAGCTCGTGCCTTCAGTTTTATGGCTAGACAAATTGTTTCTTTTCATAGAACCCATTAGCCAATCTTTTGCAGCCATGTCGAGATTTTCATAAAAGTTGTGCATCAAATTATTTTTAACAGTGTATGCGCGAGCCGTCTTTCTTATTTGAATTGAAGTGCAGCCGTAAAATATCTTTGTGTAAAGACTATCCTAAGGATTTTACTTGATCTGTCATTCCTGCTTCTTATTCCTTCATAAAGACTGGATTTTTCATTAGAGATGGTGATTCAGATTTTTTTAGTCGTTCTTGCTTCTCTTATTGGTGTCCCTTCAAGTTTGAATGCTCTGGTTATATTGTTTTATTGCCAATTCACCTTCAATCCTTGGTTCCTGTCCCGAGGCACCCTTGAATTGAAAATATAGCAAGCACAAACACAATCAACATAGAACAGAAATTATTTTTTATACATAAAACTATCCATGTATACATGAATTGCGGCTAATACAGGTCAGAGGTGACCATTATTAGCCACCTGCACACTTTTGAAGTTAATAATAATTTAGAAAAAACTTGTAAATTGTTTGAAATCTTCGATGAAATAGATAATCAGATAACTCTGATTGGCAGAAATTATTATATATATGAATAAAATCGGAATATTATGAAATCTCGTATGTTCTGAGGCCAAAAAGTGGTGCAAAACAAACACGTCTCTTGTTTATAGTGATGTGCGGTTGGAACTGAACGGAGTGCGGTACCTTGAAACAATCATGCCAACTTTTATGCATGTGTGAGATCGCATAAACAAATTAGTTTGTAAGATAGTTTGGTCACAGTAGAAAGCTTAACAATTATAATTACAAACGAACGGCTGCGACATGATTGACATACGCGTTCATGGGAGAAGAGAAATACCAGTGAAGATCAAGCCCAAGGCACTGTCTATCTGCCTTACATAGAAGGTGTCACCAACCGAAGGACAGCAGAGATTGGGACAGATGCCGACTTTTGCCCCTAACATCTGTGCATGTTATGTTTTTGAAAGTAGAGATGTGTGTAACAAAGTAAGAATAATAGAAAACTTGATGCTACTAAAACGAACTAGAGTCTAGGCATGTTCATGGACAATAAAGTATATTGATTGATTGAACATAATAGGTAATTAATATAAAAATTGTTACACAGTGAATAAGTTCTAGAAGACTGTATTTAGAGACGTTTTAAATTAATTTTTATGTTGTTTGTGTACTCTGCCCCTTTATATTTTCATTTATGCACAAAGTATTTGTTACTTTTGCAATTTATATTGAGACCATTTCCCGGACACTTTCAATTTCTGAAACTTTATAAATGAATATTTTTTGTGGAATTGGCCGCGGCGGTAGTGCGCCCGACTCACGATCGGAAGGCCGTGGGTTCGATTCCCGCCTAGACCAGATATTTTTCTCGAGAGAATTTATCTGGTTGAAGCAGTTAGGAATCACACGTTAAAAGGTAAGACCTCGTTAGTCCTTAGTTCGCACAAGTTTCTCAACTTCTGAGAGTTGTCGTTCGTATGGGGGCGACAGCTGATTAACGGAAAAACAGATTTTAAACAGAAAATTCATTTTTTGATTGTGTATTAAATTATAATGGTGAAATGTGTGTCAAGAAGAATATTGTAATTCTGGTGTTTGGTAAAAGTGCTTGTTTTGGATTTATTCTACGCCTTTGGTTCCTTATATTTCGCTTCTTGTTAATTATTATAGTAAGAATGTTCTCATTATCAGGGACAAGTATAATAAGATTTTTGACTTGATAATGTGATTTTAATTTTTTTTCAAAGAAGAAACATATGATGCATTCTACTAGAGAAACTTGGGATTAGAGAACAGTAGAGAGAACTTTATTACTTGATATGTCATAGGAGCTATGTTTCTTGTTAAACAATGCACCTTCAAACTTCATCATTCAGCATAGTCTGGTCCGAGTCTACGAATATAAAAGCTGCAATGAAAGGATACATTGTAGAGTATATATCGATCAACAGTTGATGTTAAAACTTGCCTCTGCAACTAACTGTTTTGAGGAATATAGTTTATCTTTATATTCGATGATCGAGTCTTCTGTTGATCCCAAAGACAAAAGCTTTTATTGATGGTTATTACCTTACTCATCATTTCGACAGTAGGACATTTTTTTCAGATGATTGCTGCAGGATATAACCAATCGCAAAAAAATCCTCACCATTCCAGGCTCACTGGATGTTCAAATTGCCTCAGTAGTTGAAAGGAATATTAAATGAAATTTCATAAACTTGTTGAAGGTTTATTGAAAACATGTTTGTAAATTTGTTTGAGATCTCGTAACTTGACAAAATGTTTCGTTCAAAATCTCTTCTAAAAAAAAGCTTATTGTATGCTGGTTGAGGAGGATGATTATAGTTTGAATAAAACAGATTTTCGAAAAAGTTAAGATAATCCACTTCATTTAACTGCCCAACGATAATTTTTGTGCAAGCACCAATATTTTTATCTCTAAATTGCAATACTAGTTAGAAGAAATTTATATTAAAGGTGGAAATCGAAAGTAATTGACGATAAGGCATGAAATTAAAAACATCAATAATAAATAAAAAACTGTTTTTATTGGTCATTTCGACTTCCATCTCAAATTTAAATGGAAATTGTTTAATTATATCTTTAATATTTATTATTTAATTTCATAATGATGACTTAAAAATAACTTTATTCGAATCTTTTTAAGTAAAAAATAAAGTATATATTATTTTTGAGTCATCTGAAAATTATCTTTATAAGTTACATTTCTAATATACCTATGTGTAACATTTTTTACTATATAAGGAGTGGAGAGGAAATGTATGTTCACATCAAGAAATGGCTCAACCACAATACTGAATGTTTCACAGAAACTCTTCCAATAATTCACTTTCACAATTCATTGGCAAAACAAAGGATGAACCTAGACAACATTGGATACCCAATTGAGGTATATATTCTTAGACATAAAATGGATGTCCAAAAGTTATTTGGTAGACTTGGATAAATTATCGTTGAACACCTACAGATATCCATAAGATGTCAAAAAATGTCCAATGTCTAATAACTGTACCGTTTGGTTCATTTCGGATGTCCTTTGGCTATCCTTTCGTATGTCCGCATGTTGCCTATGAAGTAACATAGAAAACCATTTTGGAACAACCGCCTTACAAGGAAGTGCTAAACCGAATTGGTTAAACATCCTACAAAAATTTTGCGGATGCATAACTTTATTTTGAAAAATTTTATCATATTCAGCTGGCAGTGTAAAAATATTATTATTTTTGTAATCAATAAATGATTTTATAACATAATTCATACACACGAGTAGAATCACTGTGTCAAATATCTACACATTGTCTCATGGTAATGGTAAGGAGGTAACAATTTTTCAAAATATTTCTTTGAGTACTGACAATTCGTATTTGGCACTCAAAATATATGCAGTACCTGACGAAAACATTAACTTTCCAACTTTTATTTTGCCAGAAAACGTGGCTTTAGAAAATATTGGTAGTTTTGTGGATGATGCTGATTGAATAGAATACAATTTCATGAATAAAAATAAAAAAGTTTTAGACAGTACTATTATTCAACTTTTCTCTAACATAGCACTGAGCGTGAAATTCAAGCTGCTCTACTAGATAAAATATATGTACTGATTAAAAAGGATATAAACTTCAAAAATGAAACATAATTGAATTGGTTCACATGAGAAAAAGTATCTAGAATATCAAAGCACTTTATATTAATAAGAAAACCAAAGATGAAAAATAAAAACAGTCCATGAGTAAAAACCCAATATTATAACAATAGAATAATATGAACAGGAGTGTATACAATATTCTTTTCTTTTTCTTAAATGTTATTTATTTACAAATGGTATATGACATCAGTTTACATTGAATATCAGCCAGTTTGATTGCATAACAATGATTTTACAATATCTACATGTTTAAGTACTAATAACCCATAAGTAACGGAAAACTCTTTCAAAAATATAAAACAATATGTATTCAATTTACAATAAAAAAGGCTGTTATCTAAGGCAAACTAGTGGGAAGGCTTCATAACAATTTAAACCTAAATTTAATTTTTTTTGTACAGTACTTCCAACATTCTCGGACAATCGTAGCCGAGTTCAAACTACACAAGTCGAATGTAACTGTATAACCTCTGGATAGTTTCAATAATCTGTTAATGTACTGTCTGAATTTTCAACAAATTTTTTTCTTCACTGCCTGTGCCTTAGATTGGAATCTTTACCATGGTCTGGTGTATTCTTCCTGAAATAAATAAAATGCCAATAAATAACATAAATTAATTTCACAGAAAACCAAATACTTGACTCCAAAATGGATTATCATTTTCAAGTTATACAGGATGAACTCAAAGTTCTGGTATGACTGTATTATTAAAAAACATGGATCGCTAAAAGGAAACCAAAGTTCCAGAGGTTTAGGATTGTTTAGCTACCTCATAGTGACCTTGAATTTGACCTCGACGACCATGTGAATTATTTCAAGGTCTAGATCAGTTTTTTTTTAATAAGAACTCTGGAACCGTTCACGTAAAATTAATCTATTGAAAACACTTTTCCAACACCAGAACAAAAATTACGGTCTCTTGACGCGCGTTTCGCTAACCAAGTTAGCATTTTCAGGAGATCATTATGACCAGTCATTTTTGTTCTGGTATTGGGAAAGTGTTTTCAATAGATTCATATTTTATTATGAAAACGAGTAGAGTCAGAAAAATTACTTGAAAAAATGGGTTTGCGATACTTCAAATTTGACCTATAAAGGTGTTTTGAGTATCAGACATACTAAATTTTGAAATGAGGAGAATGCAAAACTTGTCCACGATTTTATCTTGACTACTCAAATTTCACTTTGACCACCTTGCACATTATTTGAACGGCAATATTTTTAATGAAAATCCATATTTTTTCTCGGAAGTAGAAAGAGTGGATAACATTATGAATGGGTATGACTTAGAGTGACTTGAATTTGAACTCTGAAGGTCGTTTAAGTAATGATGAGACTCATAAACAAAACAAATAGTATGAGGTATTTACAATGCGTTTCTTGACTACCCTAAGTGGTCTTTTCTTATTCTCAAATAAAAAAAATCCATATTTTTGAATTCAGAAACAGAAACAGTGGGAAATTTGGTATGGCTCCAATCATCTTCTAGTTCAATCGTTCTATCCTTAAACTTCTTGAGTTACCAGTCTAGATGGGTCCACATAAGGCTTGTTTTCACTGGCTTAGCCTACAAACCACCTGGCATTCATTGGTTGGGTCCACACATAACTTTGCCTTTGTTAGATTTTGGGATGTTTACTCATGAAATGGGATAGGAAGATGTAGAACATGATTAGAAAGTATTTTGAGCTGGGAACATAATAAAAAGAGGGACACCATCAGACAGCCAGAAACAATCGTGTATAATGGTTCTTCTACTTGAATTGTTGGTTAATTAATTTACCATTTCAAATGTTCAATCTTATAACGACCTTCAGAGACGAAAAAAAGATTTTCTGTTTTCAATGCACAACTATTTTTTTCAGTTTTATCTTTCATTATTGGCTGAAACGAAGTAGGATTTTTTATCAACTATTTAATTTATAATTGCAATGAAGTTTTTTTAGAAATATAGTCAAATATGAAATTATCAAATTATAATAAGGAATCTTATTGAGAATTATATCACTAGAGCTATATGACTTGATCAGGTGAAAAGGTAGACCCTTTGAAACCATAAAAATTTATCTTATAATAGATAATTCGATTCAGACACATGAGTTTATTTCAAATTGAAGTTGATTTGTCGATGTTGAATGATCATTCTTGGAACTATTCTTATTTCAAAATAATACAATTTTGATTTTACTTATAACCAAACTACAAGAACATTTCATAGTAGTGTTCTCAAAAACCACATATATAATAGTTTATTGGAAAATGATTGGAAGTACTTACTGATCTGGACTTTGGTCTGTATCACTCTCTTCAAGTTCTGTCTTATTACGTTTCTTCTCATAAATTACGATAATGGCACAAAGAATGATGACTTCAGCACATATACCAAGGAAAGGCCACAAGGCAGCATATTTATCTAGAAAAAAAATTGCGTAAAAATGAAGTCTAGTCAAATAAAGAAAGATGATTTGATAAAAAAAGATAACACATTCAACATGTATAAAACACATTCAAACAGAATTTGGCGATTATAAATAGCAGAACAGTTGATAGAGTATCAAAATATAAATCCAAATATTCTACAAATTAATGAACCCTTTTACATTTATAATATTCAAAGTGTTTACGTCATGTGTCTTGTATTGAATATATTTTACTAATACTAACCTTTTACTCTAACCAAACAATCAGACTTGGAAGTTTCATTTAACGCACGATCCTCTCCTATGCACGAAACAAGCCCTCTATCTTCTTTTGTTACATTTAAAAGAATGAAAACTCCATTTTTGACCAGCTTGCCATCATCTTCCTTGTAATCTTCAATTATGACACGATCCCTAGATTCTGCATACGTTTCATTGTCTAGTGAAAAAAAACACAAGTGAATTACCTTTCATACATAAAAAAATATAAATATACTGAAAACATTTCGTAAGATTTTTATATAAATGATGTATAAAACCCCAATACATTTCTTCAGTTATTGAATGGCAAGACACATGTAATAGTTTTGTAAACTGTATAATATGTGAATATTTCGCAATGTAATTGTGAAATTGTAGTTGTAAAAAAGAAAATTCTAACATATTTTTCACCTTATATAAAAGAAGTTATTTACAGATTTACATATGTATAAAAAAATGTTCCATAATGAGGAAATTATTTCACATACTTCATCAAGTAATTGCACAAGTTCCAAAAAAAAAATAAATAAAGGAAATGCAAATAGAAAAATAAAGGAAATGCAAATAGAGAAATAAAGATGCAAAATTTGACAATTCTGCTATGACAATATCAAAGTTTGGTTAAAAAAATTGAAATATTAGTAAATTCGATATTTGTGCATTCAATTTTATTGAAAATGAGCATTCGAAACTCCGGCCTGTTACAAGTTACTTGTAAACCACCAGGAAAAAAAATTTGAAAAGTGAACAAAGCTGGTGTTTCATTTCAAAAGTAGCTATTTTAGATAGGTTGTACAGATAAAACATTCTTATTACATTTTCGATAATACCAAAACTTTCTTGAAACAATAGGTACCTTAATGTATTAATCCCTCCCCTGGAGAACAATTCACTTCATTATTATGATTGTTTTGAACTTACCAAATACCCAGGAGAGAGATGGATTTCCAGCAATTTTACATTCTATTCTTAACCGTTCTTCTTCAACTACGTTGATATCTGAAGGAACTTTCACTGCAATGCTTCCTAAAAACAAAATATACAGTTGTCAATATAGAATAAATGAAATAAATTAATTGATCATAAATAAAAGTTATTTTGCTTCAAAAAAATGCTGTAAGGGTATATAAATCCTACCCACTGCAGTAGATATCTTAGGAATTATCATGAAAAAAAGGAGCAAAAATGTTTCAATCATTTCAAAGATGTGGAAAAACTGTCAACTCTTTCACTGACGTTAAAAAATACCGTCAATGTCAGCTACTCATATAATCAACTAGGACGATAAGAACAACATGACTTAAATATCACTAAAGCATGGCTGGCAACCTTAATAAACCCTAGTTTTTTGATAGGTGCAAGAAATTAATTTGTTAAAAAAACTTCATTATTCCTATCAAACAAAACTTCCCTTTCGATTTAAAAAAGATGATGGCACTATTGTCTTTCTTGTCAAAAAGTACTGAAAATGATGCCTTTCACGTTAATTTTAACGGATCTTGATATCTTGTCCAGTATATAAAAAATACCTTCACTACCTTTGAAGACATTTGGCCTGCCAGACGTATATTTTATACACGATATATGCTTTTTTTCTATGTATTTGAAACCATTCGGAAAAAGGGTTATGGCAAATTAATGCAAAAAAACATAAGCTTAAATCGGAAATTCAAATTTACAGAGTTTTTATTTCCAAGATCTCAAGGCAGACTGAACACCTGGACAATTTGTTTAGTCAGATGATACTGAGATATTAAATTCGCTCAGTGAACATGAATTTCCACAAAATAAACAAATCGTCAATCGAAGAAGTGAAAATATTAAATTCGACTCCACTTGCTCCAATATTTTTTCAATCATACGAGTATGAAATTTTACAAAACTTAGTAAGGTTTAGGAAATAAAACAGGCAAACGTAAAATGAACGGTTTTTACTTTACTCCAAATCTACTTTATAATGCAGTCATTGTTCACTGTGGTTCTGGCATTGAATGTGGTCATTATTACGCCTTGGTCAAAGAAGAAACGGACTGGTTTAAGTTTGACGATAGTCGTGTCACGAAGTGTTCTGGCGATGCATTGAA
>WOGO01004258.1:0-13443 GCA_015342085.1 Leptinotarsa defecta | reverse complement strand
ATGAGGAATCGAAAAAACAGGTCAATTTAATTGCCAAGGGGGACACTTCCAAGTGTAACCAATTGTAGCCCTCGTGATTCACGTGTTGACGTGTAAGAATATTAGGTGTCACCGTTCCAACCCTTTTGTAGGAGTAACATTAGCCAGTAGCTCCAATCAATTTACATCAAAAAGTAGTCTGATAGTAAAACGAAGATTCCAGTAAATTTGTGTTTAGTAAATGCTGAACTTTTAATTCTCATCCCAGAAAGTGTACAGATAGCCGTCTTTTTTTGCTACTACTGCTGTTAAAAGTGTTTTGTTTTCAGGCAAAAAATTGGCTCGCAAATCAGAACGATGTGGTTGTATAGGGTATACAGTTGTACCTGTTGGGTTGTTTAGTGATTACTTCAATGAGTGTATGAAAGTGTAAAAATGGTTTTTTACATTCCTCAAAACAGAATTGGAATGATTGTAATTTATGGAGAAGTTGGAAAGTGCGCACGAAGGGCGGCATGTCTTTCCATTGAAATACATCAAAATTTTAATGTAAATCACCAGTATGTGCTTGATTTGGTTAATTCGATGTAGGAAACTGGTTCAGTGACAAATTAAAAAAAATATCTCCAGAGTATTAAATGAAGCAACTCAATTGAAGTTTTGGGAAAATTTCCTGTAGAGCCCACGAGCTCCTTACGATCAGTACCAGCACAGAGGGTAATGTCACGCGAGACTGTAAAAAAAGTATTGAAAAGGCATAAATTTTATCCTTATAAAATGCAGGTTCTTCAAGAGCTCCACGAGGATGATTATGATAATATTGACTCATCGAGTCAATACTATCCCTAATCTATTGTTGAACATCTGTTTCAAAGATGATTGTTGATTTTTCCTGAATGGCAATGTTGAAAGACAAAATTGCCGCTATTGGAGGGACGAAAACTCACATATTTTTGGAAAAGACATACACAACACCCACAAAAAGTTGATGTTTGGGCTGGTATTCTTGGAAATGCCATTATTGGTCCAATATTTCTAGAAGAAAACTCGAATGGCGATCTGTACCTTGAAATGCTTGAAGAGACTATCGATCATCGTATAACCCACGAGCTAGGAACTCAAATGAATGCAGAAGGTAATGAACTTTTGCAAGAGGATCTGTTACATTTCCAGCAGGACGATGCTCCACCTCATTTCTTTCTGTCCGTTTGTCTGACACTGGTTGAACGAGAGATTTTCGGATAGATGGATTTGCAGAAGTGGATCAATTTTAATGGCCTCCGGAACCACCGGCTTTAACACCCTTAGATTTATTTCTTTGGGGGCCTCCTAAATCCGTTGTTATTAAAACACAACCTTCTGATATTGAAGAACTTCAAAGACGAATTACAGCAGCATGCCAGTCAGTTACTAGTGAAGCTTTCCGTAACGTTAGAGGGCAGTTCAAAAACAGACCAATCAACCGACAACTGCTACCGCAGTTGTCGGCACTGGCATAAAAACTTGGCAAGTTGGTGTCACACCAATAGGTGGTTCCACTTATGTCTCGCTTGCGTTTACGCAGTTATTTTTATTAAGTACTTTTCTTAGTTAATCACATTTTGTCTTCAATCGAGGACTGCCTACCCGGTACTGACGATGCTCAATAGGCTGAAACAGCTGTCTGCTGGTGGCTTTCAAATTGAAATCAGTATGGGAGTGAACAGAATAGTACTTATCTATTTATCTTTTGATTTTCATGGAATTATTTTCCAACAGCTTGACTGCATTAACCTTTCTTGATTTCATATCATTTCTAGAAACATGACGATTCGTTTTCCGATGGCATTTCAGGTTAGCTTCCCAAATTTCTATAACCTCAGTTGTCGGCTGATTGGTCAAACCACTAACACTGACATAAAAACTTGACAAGTTGACTTGGGTATCACACCAATAGGTGGTTAAACTTATGTCTCGCTTGCGTTCACGCAGTTATTTTTATCAAGTACTTTTCTTGGTTATTCACAATCTGTCTGTTCCCGTGAAGGGCGGCACTGATGTCTAAAGACTTCATGCCGTCATCAATTCAGTCGTGTACCCATTGGTACCTCTCAAGACCAACAATCAGCCTAAAGGGTAAGGAAGCTGGTCTCCAAACCTGGATGAAATCAGGATGTTCGTCGGTCACAATCTGTCTGCAATCGAAGACCGCCTGCCCGGTATCGACGATGCCCGATAGTGAGAAACAGCTGTCTACTGGTGGCTCTTAAATTGAAGTCTATGTGGGAGTGATCAAAATAGCTTATTAACAGCTTTTTTTACTTCTACTTTAAGTAGAATAGTTGATTTACCTAATTCTTGTTTTAGAGTTGCCAGAGAAGACGAGGTAGAGATGATGTTACTTCTAGTTCCAGTAGCCACTTTTAGTACCAGTACTTTATGTTCAGGTTTTAATATCCTTATAACTAATTTCATTTAAATTTTTTATCAAAAATATACGTATGTCATAAGTGATAATTAATGGAATATTTGATAATACCTGAATATCTGATCACTCGAACATTAAGTTTGAGTGTTGAAACGGTGTGGTGTTAAAATTAGGTATTCTCTTAACATAAAACTCAGGCTGTGATTTTTTCAACACAAACAAATCTCATTATTGATCGATGAAAAACTTCTACATTTAACAGAACGACCGATATTTCAATAGACAAATAGAAATTCATTGCATGTCTTCAAGTTTTTACACGTTTATGGAAGGATGTCACACTTACCTCTAATTCATCATGACAATCGTGACTTATGTTCAATCATATGTGATGAGCATGTGATTAGAAGGCATGTTTTTTCATCCTGAATAACTAACAAGAGGGTTCACATGTAGCCAACCTGTGATCGACCATATATAAGTCGAAAAACAAACTCTGGGCAACTTTAAGTAACGAGATTTCCAATTCTTCAGCTGAGTTCATGAAGTTACTTCCGGTGAAGAGCCGAGAGTGATCACGTGACAGTTCCAGTTCAATTTTTCTCCTCTTTTTTCTCAATCAGAAAGATAGATGCCATTTTAATAATTGGAATATTGGATAATGAAATTTTACATCTTGATTGTTAAATGTATTTGAATTTACACTAAAAACCCATCATAAATAAACAAAAATGAAGTTACAGAGCATCTTTTGTTTCATTTGATACCTACTATTGCAATCCTTTAAAAAACAAGGTTAATGTTCCAGATCGAAGAAGAAACGTAAAGATTAGGAGAAAAAAATGAGTGAGTGTATCACAATGCTTGGAGTCATATACAAAAGAAGACATTCTGGATGGAGACGAAGAAAAGACCGATGTAATCGAAATGCAGAGAAAGAAAAAAATGTACAAAATCCATCAGTTTCCTCGAATATTTAAAGAAATTTTCGCCAACAAATGTTGCTATTGACTTTGCTCTGGAAGGTTTATATATGAGTATTTTTTCTGTAGACAATATAGTCACTTCTCGTTTGTAGACATCCGTACTCCAATAGCTGGCACGAATATAACGATTCTCGCGTGACTACCATTTCACCAAAATCTGTTGTGAGTAAAGAGGCTTAGGTTCTCATCAATTTAAAATAGATAATCGAATAGCACCTTTTAGGTGATTTAGTTTACTGTTTATTTCACTGTGCAGATATGTTTTATATTTATAAGTTATAATGTATACTTGATTAAAAAAACAATTTGAACATGAAGATGTCTTGTGCCTTCTGTTGAAGAATGATTTATTATTATACGCAGTAAAGATCGAAACATTCAGAAATTGGCCGTCATCATTTCACAATATAGAGTTGGTGGATAGTGTTTCTTCGCAATGGAACTGTAAACAGACGTATGCCTCAAATGTTGTGTAAGATTCAACGTGGTATTTAAAACTGATACTTATTAATCACAGTTCACAAGAAAAGTACATATTTTTCATCTCACTAGAAATGTCTCACTACATCAAATTTTCACTACGTCGAAATCATACTATGTCGAAATCTCACTACTTCGAAAGCCATCCCTTCCATTGACATCACCAAAATATGAAAGTTGTCAATTTCACAGGAAGCAAATTTGATGTATTGAGAATTCCACGTAGTGAGAATTTCCGTTACAGCAAACTCAACCCTTCCATATACATCATCATGATACGAATTGAACCGAAGAATTCCTTTGTCAAAAAAATTGAAAGCGGAAACAATGATAATTTTATGTAGCCACTACTGTCATTAATAAATTTGAATAATTATTCTGAAGAAAGGTTGGTTGAGTAATAGCATCAATTTTTCTTAAAAAACAATGGTTTTTTGCCGACCTATTAATAATATAACTATATAAAGAATATTTATTGAAACGAAGAAAACGTGGGCAGGAAACATATTCATCCTGTTATTCAATGAATACTAATGTTTTATATGTAAACATACAGAGCTTTATACAAAATAAAAAACAATTAGAATTTACCATAAATAAATTGAAACCTATATCATTTTGTCAACAAAAACACATATAACTAAAGAAATTGATTCAAATCAACTTTATATTATGCGATAAAAATTTGATGTTTGTTACTCTCATAGTGAGCATACTGGGGGTTTTTTTGATATTTGTAAAGGATGAATTTAAATATAAAAGTTTGGTGAATATTTCATATGGAAACACTATATCACTAAACATACGCTAAAAAAAATGTGAAAATCTTTTTCTTGTTTCTCTTAAAAAATTTGAACAATTTTTGGATGAAAGTGTTCTTGAGAATCCATGTTTTTCCTACGGATTATTTATCTGAAATGTTTGTTTTATTTATAATGTACTAATAATTTATTAGAGATTTTTTGAATAGTTGGCAAAAATAAACAAAATTTGTATACTTGTCAAACAAAAAAACTACGTCTTGTCATTCAAAGTATTTTAATTCAATAAACTATTGAAACCAAAGGCAATTTCAAAACCAAAACTAACCGGAGTCAGAAACATAAGTGATCCTTCGATCGGTCCTATTAGGCTAGCATGGCGAATCCAGCAGAATTTAAAAAAAAATACATCAATTTGTAGCTAAGTAGCTGCGAATTAATTGCCAAAACAACGATTTTGTTGCTCGTGCCAATCCCTAGAAATCGCAAATAATGCTATCGTAATATAAAGGTTGCAAGGTAACTCAATAAATTATATACTTTTGCTTTGATCTTTACAGAAGATTTAGTTACTATTCAGTTGCTAAACCTTGGATATAGCGAAAAATGTTTAAATAATTTTTTTAATTTTTTCTGATGTTGCTATCTTGAAACTGGTTTTTCCTGGAATTGGAGATATTCTAAATCTGTTGCTCAAACAGAGTAAACTTAAATACACCTTGAGTATCAGCAGCAAAATAGTTGAAACCGATCGGCCGATTTTCAATTTTTTTTTAATTTTCCACGTTCTTGCTATCTTGAAACTGGTTTTTCTTAGAATGAAAAGTGTTTCAAATTTGTTGCTCACCAGGAGTATACTCAAATACACCTTGAGTATCATCAACAAAATAGTTGAAACCGATCGGCCGATTTTTAAATTTTTTTTATTTTTCTTTTTCTTGCTATCTTGAAACTGGTTTTCCTGAGAAGGAAAAGTGTTTTAAATTTGTTGCTCATCAGGAGGGTATTCAAATATACTCCGAGAATCAGCAACAAAATGAAAAAAAAAAACTTGAAAATTGGCAGATCGGTTTCAACTATTTTGTTGCTGATACCCAAGGTATATGTGAGTATACTCCTGGTAAGCAACAAATTCAAAAAACACTGTATTTCGGAAAAAACACTTTCAAGATAGCAAGAACGGGGAGAATTTAAAAAAAAAAATATTAAAATTCAGCCGATCAGGACCAACTATTTTGTTGCTGATTATCGGAGTATATTTGAGTACCCTCCTGATGAGCAACAAATTCAAAACACTTTTCCTTACCAGGAAAACCAGTTTCAAGATAGCAAGAACGAGGAAAAGGAAAATCGGCCAATCGGTTTCAACTATTTTGTTGCTGATACTCAAGGTGTATTTGAGTATACTCCTGGTGAGTAACAAATTTGAAACACTTTTTATTCTAAGGAAAACCAGTTTCAAGATAGCAAGAACGTGGAAAATAAAAAAAAATAAAATCGGCCGATCGATTTCAACTATTTTGTTGCTGATACTCAAGGTGTATTTAAGTTTACTCTTTGTGAGCAACAAATTTAGAACATCTTTAATTCCAGGAAAAAACAGCAAAATAGCAAGATCAGAAAAAATGTAAAAAAATTATTTAAAAATTTTTCGCTATATCTAAGGTTTAGCAACTAAATAGTAACTAAATCTTCTGTGAAGATCAAAGGATCGCATTATTTGCGGGATCGGCACGAGCAACAAAATCGTTGTTTTGTCAACTACTTAGCAACTATCAATTTAGCTACAAATTTAAGTTTTTTTTTGCAATTTTGCTGGATTCGCCATGCTAGCCTGATAGGGCTCCTTCGATCCATCAAAGAATCTCCCTTGGAAGATGGCGGAAAGAAAATCCTTACTCCTGAGAAAAAGTGGAAGATGTCGACTCATTCAAGACTAGGCAGCGATGAATGAAGATGAAGTTTCTCGAAAAACCCAAAGGCAAATGATTGGAAGCCTTCACCAAAGTTCATCAAAAACGCATAAAAGCACCAAAGTGGATTGATTACAGAAATTGAAAAAAGGCTGATTGAACGAGAAGCAGAAATGAAAATATCAGAATTCAAGCGAGTTTTCATTTGAAGAAGAAAAAACCGCGACACATAAATCATCCTTCATTCAAAACTGGGTAAATACTCTAGACGAAAATGAAGAGATTTCACGAAATGTAAATAATAAACAGGAAAAAGGGCCCACTATGGCAAATATTCAAGAAAATATGTCGGAAGAACATAAAATGTAAAAGTTTATGGCTAGACAGTCATTCAGTAAAGAACTTCCAGTAGGTATTTTCCGGTGAGCCCAGAGAATGGATGAATTTTATACATCAATTCCAAGAAACGACAAAACTCTGCGGATTTTCAGACGCTGAAAATATTGTGCGTTTACAAAAGTGCATAAAAGGCGAAGCAAAAGAATGCGTAAATGTGTTACTAATTTTCACTCAAGAAGTAGACAAAATTATCGATACCCTTGAGAGAAGATATGGCAGACCCGACATCATCATTCAAGATTTGATTGATTCTGAAAATAAAATTACTGACATTAAGGAAGACAAGCTTAACACCATTTTGGACTTCTCAAATAAAATACAAAATTTGGCTGTTACTATTATGAGTTTGGACTGCTACCATTACTTGTCTAATCCACAACTCTTAAATGACATTGTTAAAAAACTTAGCCCCAATTTGCATATGGAATGGGGTACAGAAGTTTTACAATTGAAAAAATGTAAAAATTCAATTACCATCACAAAATTTTCCACATGGCTGAGTGAAAATTAGTGAAGCAGTTACATACGTTGTTGGTCCAGAACAGGAACAGGACGGAAAGAAGAAGTACGTTTTTACTACCAGTCAACAAGAAAAAATAGTTTCTAGAGGTAAATTTAATACATTTGCCCTCTTTGACGAAGCATCCACCATTACCGTGATCGATTCTACGCTGGCAGACGAAATAGGCGCAACAGGTCCATGTGAAACTTTGAGAATCAAATGGACAAATTGATTTACATCCGAAGATTATAATTCGAAGAAGATATCACTGAAAAAACGTGGTCTACGTGGAAGTGTCACATACAATTTGAGCATTACCTGTACCGTTGACAATTTTTGTCTTCCTGTGCAATCTGTGGATGTGAAAAATCTATCCAAAAAATTGGATTATATAAGAAAAGTAAAACTATTGTCTCTTCATAATGCAAAGCCGAAAATACTAATTAGGCAGGACAATATTTAATAATATCCAGAGAAGTCCATGAAGGAAGAAAAAATGATTCCATATTGTCTAGATCCAAATTAGGATGGGCTATACATGGCAATCTTAACAAAAGTCATTTTGGCAGGGTCGATAAAGCTAGCAGCCACCAGCGTGAAAATTTGCAAGATTTAGAGAATATTGTTGGGAATTCTTTCAAAGTTGACAGTTTGGGAGTGAAATATTACAAGAAATCACAAAATCCAGATGATATTCGAGCCACAACAATCTTGAAAGAAACTAATAGAAGGATTGATTTTAATAGGTTTGTGTTTCTTGTGCTCGACAATGCGAACATTCAATGGCCTCTTAGTTTCACCATTATAGGATTTTCCACACTCACAGGGTATTCGGTAAATGTAATTCTTGGAATCGCAGTCCGCGTTTGGTGGCCTGATTTTCGTGAGGCTGCTACGTTGGTGAAGAGGACCGACACTAAGTGGGAAACATCCGTATACCGAAAACCTACTCACACGGGACAGTATCTGAACCACGAATCCAAACATCATCAATCGACTAAAAGAGGAATCATCAAGACTCTATTAGACCATGCTTTCGGGCTCTGTAATACGAAGAAAGGTCTCGAGAAGGAACTAGACATCATCAAAAATGATATTCAATGGAATGGCTACTCCAAAGTGATGGTAGAAAAGACTTTGGCTAAAAGACAGCAGGAGCCTCGCAAGGAAGAGATGCCGTTACAACCAGTGCTTCCACTTCCCTACATCAGAGGATTATTTATCGGAGAGGATAAGAAGAATTGGTTCCAAGTACAACATTAGAACCTGCTTCAGATCCGGTAATACTTCCGTAACAGCCTCACGAAAATCAGGCCACCAAACGCGGACTGCGATTCCAAGAATTGCAGTTACCGGATACTCTGTGAGTGCGGAAAATCCTATATTGGTGAAACTAAGAGGCCATTGAATGTTCGCATTGCCGAGCACAAGAAACACACACAGCGAGGGGAAACCAACAAATCAGGAATAGCAGACCATGTTTGGACCCATCAACACAACAACGAGTGGTCCCAAGGTGTGATCATACAAAGAGAGGAACATTGGTTTAGGAAAAAATTCAAGGAAACCGCATACATGTTGTCCAACGACGTATTCAGCCAAGGTAGCGTAGAGATACGCAACATATGGAAACCTACATCAAGCGAAAAATGGCCAACTCCCGCCAAACAATCGTCTCCCACCGAACCAGTGAAGCGGAAAAAATGGAAAGCGGGGATGAGTGAAAGTACTTGAACGACCCATAAATAATCATCTCTCGGAGGAATCAGTCCAGTCATCACTCGACGACGATTGTAGATACTAACAATCGAAACGTCGTGAACTAACGTGGCCTGGAATCTCTTGACTATTTATTTTCATTTTTATTTCATTTTTATTTTTTGTTCAATTGTTCTATTTTTACTTGTACTTTATTTCACTATTATTTCATTTCAGGTTTTTTCGCTCAATATAATTTTTATTTACAGCTATCCATTTCTAATTCTTCTTTTTTTAGTTGTTTCAGGGATTTCAAATCATTTTATGTATTAGACAATGGAAGTCCGAGCTAGTGAAATTCAAAGTCGAACAGTTCATTAACAACATTATTGCCAAATGCCTGGTTGATTTTTCGGGCTGTTTCGGCATCACTTTGGTTCAATTTCAATTCGTAGAGAAAAATTGGCCGAAAAAAGCTTATCGACATCATATAGTGATAATGTAAAAATGTAATGTAATAATGGGAAGAATGAACAACATCAATGTATAGAGTACAAAATTCTCTATCGATCAGTATATACCGTGACACAGTGAAATTAATAATATCGAGATATGAAGTTACAAAAACACATGACATTAAAATGGAAAACTGTTGAAACAACCTGTAACGAACTCAGTGAAAATGTCTAAAAATCCATAGAACTCCTCAGATCTTCCACGTTTTGAATATTTTTTTCCAGAGGTAATCAGTACAAAAAGTTGCCAAGTAATTGAAGATAATTCTAGAGTAATTGCCAATGAAATAAATGATCATATCAATCATTGAGTTTACCTCTTGAACTACCAAAATAAATGTATTCATTTCAAGTGGTAAAAATCACTAACTAAATAAAATTGGTGTTGACCCCAAAAAAAATCAGTTCACGTAACTATGATTACTTTTTTCCTTCTTCTAGAAAAGTTGATGAAACAGATTAGAATCTTAGTTGCTCGATCATATTTATGTTTGAGTTTAATATTAAATATCTATCGTAGGTAACCCATATTTGGAATAAGGCAATCGAGAAACATGGAGAATCAAGAGCTGTTGCGCTTGATATTGTTGAGACCTTTAAACGTGTGTGGCATGAGTATTTGCTGACCAAACTTCGATGCTGTGGCTTGTCGGATCATTTCTGTAAATGGCTATCCAGCTTCCTGAAAATACGTTCCCTGCAAGTGGCCGTCGATGGATATCTCTCGAATATTTTCATCATCAACGCTGGTGTTCTCCCAAGGATCAAAATTATCTTCAACTCTTTTTTTATTGTATATCAACGACTCATAGGTATAAAACAAGAATCCAGTATATTGCTTTGCTGACAAAGCACACTTGTCTCGTCATTTCATTTGGATTCCAGGACATCGGCTACGGAAGCACATCTTCACCGGCAGCAGGAGGTTGCATATCTTAATGAGAATCTAGAAGTCATTTCTAACTTGGGTGAAAGTAACCAGGTTCAATTCAATGCGACAAAATACCAGTCATTGGTTTTCTTCAAGAAGACAAATGTCTTCGAGTTTGTTGGAGTTTAAAATGGACACCAATATGTCTTGGCACAATCATGTCGCTGGAATTGCAAAGACTGCTTCTCAAAAGCTTCAAACACTGTTTCGAACCAGAAAACTGTATACATCTCAACAACTTTTGATGCTTCATAAAGCTCAGATCAGACCTTCTTCGGAGTATTGTTCTCATGTATGGAGCTCCGCTTCCAAATATACCCTGGAGTTGCTAACCATCCGCCTGATTGGAGACGCGAACATCACGTACAACCTTGACTTGACTCAAGTGACTTGGGATATTTGATTCCACCAAGAGCCGTACATATCAGAAATACGCGACGCACTGTGGCTGCTCATGGTTTTGAGGTTCAACTCAATACACCCGGAACTTCACTGTTTAAGAACTCTTTCATCTGGAGAACTGCGTTTATGTGAAATATACTTCCTTAGAACGTTATTCCAAATGGATTTAATCTCCATCGATTCAATTCCAATATAAATCGCTACTTTCGCACAGGCACCGCTCCAATAACGCATTAAGAATTTTCCTGTAGTGCTTATGTTTTGTCCTTGAAAAAAACATAACTTTCCGAAAAAAAATACAGACCACAGACCTATTTCATGAAATAATATCTAGGAAGTAGTAAATTGATATTTACACCTCTTTTTGAATCCTTCATTTCTCACGGAAATTGCAGTCCATTCATGAACATATAAATACTTCACACCCTATCCACTCTCCAAATAGTCCGGTCAAATCAGACTAAAATAAGAGTGAAGGTACATAAATTTACAACAAGCTGCAAATGCGTGTAATTGTTCAAAACATATTCAAAAATAAGATTTTGAAATTCCGAATGATTGCGATGCCTGAAAATTTATTCGAGGTCAAAGATCAAGAATCTCGAAAAAATTGGTTTTTTGCGATTTTCAGGAAAACTGTGAGTTCTATTATGAAATAACTTCAGATAAAAATTGTAGATCATAAAATTCTCCACGAAAAATGTATTTATACTTTTCTGAGATACAACAGTCAAAACGTTAAAATTTGAATTGAAGGTGTTATATTTTTAGGAGTGATTAATTTTTGGGAAAGAAAGTTTTTGGCTTTCTACTATCAAGATGGAGTAGTAGAAAGCCAAAAACTTTCGTGTTTTATAACTTTTATACTTTAATATACATTATATACTAACCACACTTTAAACATTGTAGAGTTTTCCACTAATAGCTATCCCTTTCTATGAAAACAAAGAAATCACTCAATCCAGAAACCGCACATAATAACTTTAAGATAAGTGAATAAAATCAACATTAATCTCTATGGACAATATTATGTTTTGTATAGGGTTCTTGTTTTTTTCTTGTAATTTCTTTATTCTTTGTAAATTTCCAATGTAACCATTACCTTCCATGAAATAAATTGATTGATTGATTGATTAGGAGGGCAACAGCTGGTTAAGGAAAAAACATATTTTAACAGACAGACATAAAGGTCTTCTGAGGGTCAATGGTCTCAGTGAAGAAGTAATTAAAGACTACAATATACATGAAACAGAGTTGCTTCCAGTTCAACACTGTTTCTAAACTTCATTCAACTGTTTACCACATCAATTCAATCATCTACTGCAATTTTTCCACCAGTTCACTTCGTTTTCTGTTGCTGTCGTTGCTTTGTCTGAACTGAAACTGATCTTTGATGCGTTTAGCGAGACTTTCAATAGCCAGATAGCCAGATTGTAATTTTAATCAATGTCAATTAACTGGTACTAACTGTAATACAAGCCAATAGTAACAGTGGGGGCACGGAATATTGTATAAAACGTGTATTGTTCAAATTCAACGTATTCCTGTGTGGACCGTTCCTGAATTTATTTTTTCTACCTACGTTGTCAACAATATTCTCAATAAAAATGTAAATATTGTAGTCAAAGTATTTGCAAGTAGGCTTTGTGAACATTATACAGATAATGAGTTGTTTTTACAGCTTTATTATCTTGATTATTCACCAACAATAACATTTGAATTGTTAATACAGTGATTCACTTACGTAGACAGAAGTGGGTGTGAAGGTTATCAGCCGAAGACGATACGAATACTGAAGACGACTTTGGTTATAAAGCAACAGAAATGATACTTAAACTTGAGCACATTGGATTTGAATCGCTGGAGATAAAATTCATTTGGAAAAAATTATCAGGAAATTTAATCCATATAAACGCAGTTCTCCAGATGAAGTTCGAAATGTACTGAGTTGAACCTCAAAACGATGAGCAGCCACTATCCGTTGCGTATTTCTGATATGTACCACTCTTGGTGGAATCAAATGTGCCAAGGCACTTGAACACTTCCCGTGAAAGTATCTATAGACAAGAAACAAATCTACAACCTTTCTTTGATGTTCCAGGCTATCAAGGTTGCACGTGATGTTTGCGTCTCCAATCAGACGGATGGCTCTCTTCTGGATGGAATCCAGCTGCTTCAGGTTATGTTTAGGGGCGGAGCTCCAAAAAGTATCTTATTTGTTTTTTGTTCTCTTAACTTCATCTTACTCTACTAGGATGGTATTTTTCTCAGTCCAAGCGAAAATGAAAGTACAAAGGTTTCAAATATAAAGTATAATAAGTAGAAAAATGACTCCATGGACAAAATAAAAGCAAAGTGTAAAATATTATATAAAAGGAAAATGTTAAATTCTATAAAATGGAAGAAACTGGAACAAAGGATATGCCGCAAATTTTACCGTGCTATTTACTATTATTCTAACCTGTTTAAT
>WOGO01004257.1:1714-13447 GCA_015342085.1 Leptinotarsa defecta | reverse complement strand
TTCTAGCTAAAGCCTGTTCTACCATCACTCTGGAGTAACCATTCCGTTGACGGTCATTTTTGATGATGCTTAATTCCTTTTCGAAACCTTTCTTTGTATTACAGAACCCGAAGGCACGGTCTAGTAGAGTCTTGATGATTCTTATTTTAGTCGATTGATGGTGGTTGGATTTCTGGTTCAGATACTGTCCTGTGTGAGTAGGTTTTCGATATACAGATGTTTTCCATTTAGTGTCGTTCCTCTTCACCAATACGTCTAAGAAAGGCAATTCGTTGTGGACTTCCTTCTCCATTGTGAAAGTGATGGAAGGACTGACGTTGTTGATGTACTTCAGGAAAGTGTTTAGTTCTACATTTCCATTGTTCCATATTATGAAGGTGTCGTCTACGTATCTCAACCAGACTCGATGGGCTTCTTGTAGGCTTTTTCAGTGGGCTTCTTCAACTATAAAATTATTTCAACTCTAACATTACTGTAATTTTGGGTTCTTCGTCATTCAGTGAAGAATTGAAATCTAGTCCAACGAATCTGATGATCATTTGTTCTTCATTTTGCTTCAGAAAATGTCACGTCACTATTTCAAATAGTAATTTTTCAAAACTTTGATGAACCACATACTATCTGATATTGGCCATGTTGACACGAAACATTTTATCGAATATTTATTATTACATCGTTATAGAACACTTCGAATGCAATTACATTTTCCTTTTCCATTTTTTAATATTCTCCGAAATAACAATTCCATTCGAAAAAAAAAACGATAAACAGCATTTTTGGTTCTGGTGTTAGAAAATTGTTCTCAATAGAAGATATACTTCCTTCAAATGTTTTTGGATGGTATCTTCCTCTGTTCGCATTCTGGAATAATGATATAAAACTGATTAACATCGCACACAATAATGTGAATATTATATTCAATATCGAAAAATCTAGTAATTTCCAGAAAAAACTGAGATTCATGAAATTGCTCTCAACAACGGTTACGAGGTATTGCCGACTCCACTCCTCACAAAAAAATTCGTGAACAAGCTATAAACCAGGTCTATCCAACTAAAAATAATTACACTGAGCGTAATAAAACATTGAGCTAATCTGGCAAACCCACCTTTCATAAGAAAGGTATACTTGGACATGGTCCTGAGAATGATAACTGAAGCAAATCTATCAACAATAGGCAAAACTACAGTATCGAATAGGTCAGGAGTGGTTCTTGTCCCAAACTCCATATTGATTCAACAGGGAACACTTTTTTCTAAAGAATAAAAGGACATGTAAGTAGTTTTTGAATTTGAAGACGAATTTTACATTTGCAAACCATTTTATGTCAAAAGAGCATGAGTTCAGTCATGACTATAATGACTCTCACACATTCGGATAAGAACGGATTGAACGACTCGAAACATTTTCCAATGACTGAATAGAATTCAATAATTTCTCTTCTCTGACCACTGAGGGGTATTTTCAAAGAGTTCCTACATGTGGTTGTCATTTGGAAGTTTCAATTGAGAGTCGATGGGGCGGGAGGGGGCGAGAGTGAACTTTGTTAGATTTACTCATTTTTTATTTCAGATCATCTGATTTTTTCTGAAATAGACTTATCGATCTGTTAATATGTTTTCCATTTTTTAGATATTCTCACGTGCAACTTCTGAATTCAATACAATGGTGAATATATCTGATAACGTAACGTTCAGAATGTTTTTGGGTTAGTTGGATCTGCAAGTCTTCAATTCGAATGATGAGTACTCCTCATTTTTTGGAAACAACTGAAAACCTTAAAAATTTTCACGAAATAGA
This sequence comes from Leptinotarsa defecta, assembly GCA_015342085.1. Taxonomy (NCBI): domain Eukaryota; kingdom Metazoa; phylum Arthropoda; class Insecta; order Coleoptera; family Chrysomelidae; genus Leptinotarsa; species Leptinotarsa defecta. Next base: position 11,647 of record WOGO01004257.1, on the reverse strand, counting down.
AAATTTCAAATAGCAAAACTCACTTCTGCGTATTGGATGTCGGCAGTTGAGAAAATAATAAGTACAAATACATGTTCTATGAAAGAGCACAAGAAGGGGTAGAACAGAAAAATCCATAGTTCGTGAAAACTATCAGCCCTATAGTATATTTATTTACCATTCGATGAGACAATTCGTTAAAAAATGATGCGGATGCTGAATTCGTAATTGAATTTTTTATGTTGGAAGAAGAGTGAAGGACAAAGGGTAACAAAGATATAATAATGAAAATTGAAAGTTTAATTTTTTCTGTGGATTTTCATTTTCTAGTTTTCTAACTGGATTTTTCATTATCATCGGTTCGTAATTTTGATCATATTCCAAAATGATGTACTTGATGATAGCCCTGAAGAATATCATAAATGTCCACAGAATATCATTATTCACTATTGTAGAATGTCCCAACTAGCATCACGGCGTTTTCAGGATACTCCCGTGTGTCCCTCAGGATAAAACGCATTACGGTCACGGAAAAAAGACTAGAAAGTTCCCTTATAGGTCCAAAAAATGTGAGGGCGCACCATAGACACTACCAAACAATCAAATTATTCAATTCATCTTGATTGGTGGTCTAATTTCTTGAAATTTTTTAATCCGCTGGTGAATGAGGTTTCAAACAATTTTCAAATACTAATCACCAGTCAAATTCTACCCTAGATATATGGTACCAACTATATTATTCCGCGATATTCCTGCCCAGATATTTATTTTCTCAAGAGTCGGTTGAATGCACAAAAAAGTGCATTCGTCACTTAAGCACGCTATAAAATACTTTATGCAGTGTCGAGTTGCAATCAAACGTTCGGACATCAATTTACAAAACTGCATTCTTATGTCAGGGTTACTTCATTTAATTCCTGTGATATTTTCACTTCATTTGGGTCAAACTTATGTATTCTGAGGTATTTCTTAACGGTGATTAATGAGAGACATTCTCATGAGTAACTTATTTACTGCAGACTGAACGAATTAAATCTGTTTCTCTTACGAAATAGATTTTATTCCAGCTCCTCTAGCTCTAGTTACACTTTCATTTGTATGAACTTGTTCAATCAAATTTCTAAGAGTTTGTCCGCGACATGACAAATATCGAATTTATGTATTTATTTATTTTCAAATTATTTTTAGTAATGTCTGTTGATTTTTGTACGATTTTTTTCTTCTAATTTGAAGAGAAGTATCTTAGTTTCCCATTCATTTTTTTCCAGTGTGGACGTGTAGATATTGCTTTTTGACACAGCGCATTTTTTCTGTTCATGTAGTTATCTGCGAATGGTGGCTAAACGTTTGAAAATCCAATGAAAGTGAATCGAAATCATTCGCTTACTTGAAATGACTGTCAATTTGAAACAGATTATTTTTTCATTATTTCGGATAGGAAAGTGAACTCGCTCATAGAGCAAAGATAACTTCCTTTAACATTCAAACTCGAGTAAATATTCAAAATATCCTGACGATATTAAAAGAAAATGTGATTCATTATAAATTCTAGACGTCATCGAATACTGAATATGTGATAAAAACTCCCAAACGATCTGTAATACAATTTTCGTTTTATCTTTCATGGTATACATATGATATCCCTAGAATTACATATATGAGAATGAAATAATCCCAGATATGACCTGACAAAATCCACTTCTCATCTTCCTGACAGGTACAGGACGTCCTTGAGCGAAATTCGATTCCCAATAATTCCTGTTCAGTCCTACAGACGTTTGTAGGAGCTCTAGAAGGAATTTCAGAAAGACAAAATGGTGACGATATGATTGGGGGACTCATCAACATTCTACAAAATGATATTATTTTGTCCTTCGTTGGTATTATCTGGAACCTGGTCACTGTGGCGTATTTCAATGGTGAAATTATAAATCACTCAATGAGAGAAATTAATGAAAATAAATGATTTCATCAGTGCTTTCTCTGTTTCACTTTGTTTGTAGTATGTAGAATGAAGTTTTCTTCATTTTTCTTCAACTCATTTTTAGATCCACCAACTATTTGAGTATTCAGTTTTTCACATTATCTACATTATTTCTCCCCATGATGAAAATTTTCGAAAACCGCGTGGGATGAGACTTGACATTGGTGTTGATATGGTTGAGTTAGGCCCCTATAAATTCATTTCTTTAGCTTCTAGTCGACGTGTTGATGATAAAATGAAGATGAGGAAAATATTGATAAATTAAAGTATTTATTCAATAATTATTACATTAAAATGCATTCAACGAATACTGAAAACTGCTGTTCAGTAAACGTTAACTCAATTCAAATAAATCATCGATGAAGTTGTTGAGATATATAGGTTCATCAGAGAATGATATATTTTTCCCGGAAGAGAACTCGTCAAATACAATTATTTCATTTACACCAATTTTCAGAAAAGGTGCAGGGATATAGAGACTCTGCTGTGGGCCAATTTTCCAGAATCTACCCAATACAAAGTTGTTTACGATAACTAATCCTTTCCTCCATTTACTCATATCGATAAAAGTATCATGCAAGTTTTTCAGAAGTAATTCAGCTTTATACAAGCCTGCTCCTATTAAAGGTGTTGAGGAGGCATCGAAAGTGGTCCAACCACTAAGATTAGAAATCCAAGACTTCTTGAATTCAACAGGATATATCTCCCAATCGAGTAATTCCTGGTTATCGAGTAATATCCCCTGCCATAAACCCTTGAATTGTCGGAATTGATCCAAAGAACCAAAGTTATTTCTCCCCATGTTGCAAACCATAATATCAATGGTAGCATTTTCTTTAACTTTGTCGGAACCTAAGTTTATCGATCCATTCTCTTTCCTCCAGTAACCGAAAGAATCTAGATCGACAACATTTTTGGTAATCAGCTCATTGTTAACGTAGACATTCACAGAGTCATAAACATAACCCAATATCTTCAAAACAGCAAATCTGTTTATGGTCACCGATCTTTTACGATATATTATATATCCGAACTGTTGACCAGTATTGTTATTGATGGGCAGGTTTTCCATTGAAATGAGATTCCTGCTTTCCACCTGAACAGGTAGTTGTGAAATTATATTTTCATATCGAAGAAATTCACTGATATTCAGAGATGGATAAGTATCTGGTTTTTTCACAATTGGCACTTCTGGCAGTTTTGTTTTGATTGGGTTGAATTTTTCCAAAAGAAGTTTTACAGCAAAATATTTAGAAGTATAGTCACCATACTCAGTAAGAGGTGCATCATAATCATAACTGGTTATATCTGGTTGATAATCGGACTGGTTCACCGATGCCATGTTGGCTCCGTTCAAAAAACCCCAACTTGTACCTCCGTGAAACATATATAAATTTACAGAGGCTGGATATTTCAAAATTCTTTCGTAGGTGATAGCGAAGTCTACTGTATTTCCTATATAGTGTTTTTCAGACCAGTGGTTGAACCATCCCGCCCAATATTCTGTTGACATAGACGGTTTATTTTTTTGCAACTCTTTCAATTTGTCGAACTCTTTTTCTGGGTCTGAGTTGAAATTGGCTGTTTGAAATAAAGACGAAAGAGAACCTCTGCTTTCATGACCTGTTGGAGAGTCTGACGTGAAAAGTAACTCAGTTATGTTATTTGCTAGCATCAGTTGCCTGAGTTCCTCGATATATATCAAATCGGGATTGATAGGTGGATCGGCATCCGAATCTTCAGTACTACCATATTCATTTTCTACTTGAAAAGATATTATCGGTCCACCTCTGGTGAACTGAAAAGTTGCCAGCAGTGTTAGGAGGACATTGAAATACCTTCGGACATGTTTCATGAATTTTTCGTCAGATGTTCGTATTTTGATATTTTTTTCTCTCAATAGCCAGCTTGGTAAACCACCAAATTCGAATTCAGCACAAATAAAGGGTCCTGGTCTAACAATCACAAAAAGGTCTTCTTCTTGAGCTGTTTTCAGGTATTTTTCAATATTCAGCAATTCTTGCATATCCGTTCCTCCTTCTCCAAAGTCATACTTGCCTAAAATATAAATAAATTATGTTAGAAAATAATTTCTATCTAATGGTAACTAAAGGTTTAAAAAATGATGAATAACTGTGTTTGCATACAAATATACTTTGCCTGCTAAAATTTCATCAAAAAAAATATGGAATCATTGTGATAACTTTCACACATTTGAGAGCAAGACGGAATTAATGACAACTTTCTTTACTTTCGTCATTCGTATTTTCAGGAAATTGAAAATCTTTGCATACACTGTAAAAATTAAACTTGAAATGATTCTCATTCGTCAAATTACCTATAATCTTGATGAAATGATTTTTGAAATTTCTTTGAAACATCAATTTCATCATAAAATGAACGAATTATTCAATAAGGAGGAAAATGCAAGCACATTTCTATATATTGAAACTGAAGATATTGAAAATTCAGTAGGAATGATGTAAAAAAACTATTTTGTACTTCACCAAGTTATCGATAATCCAATTGTCTCCATAACATTAATATCTAATCTCAGATGATTTGGTTTCTGTCATATTTACACTACATAATTGACATACCATTATGGAGAGACTGAAAAAAATCAATCAATTAATCGTGAGAAATATTTCCAGAGTGATATAAAAAGTGAAATTGGTTTTCATGTTGTCCCATTTCTTCACCTTCCTTCAAGACCTTAAACTCTATTTTGATAATAATGTAATATACAAATTACTGCATAATGTTTATTCAGGATCTTCTTTGAACCGACAGATGAATTACAATTTCATGTAATTAACATACATTGAGAATTTAAACAGAGATAGTTTGAACGTGGCCGATAAGAGTTCATGTCTTATGGAAATGAAATATATCTACAGTGAATTCTTATCATAACTTGACAGTCCATTCGAATATGAGATTTAGGTTAAGTTAATGAAAAATCGCATTAATATTCATTTTGCGTTATGGAATTTAAAAAGTTTTATTGCTGATTCTTCAGTTCAATTGCAAAGTTAGATAAGTTTGCCATCTGTTTCTAGTCATCAATAACGAATGTATCCACCGAAACAACAATATATTATTGTTATTAGAGATTAAGCCAACCGAAATCTTTGGATGAGAGTGGATTGTAGAGGCAATAAAAAATTCCACCAAAAAGTATTTCAAAAACTACAATTGTCTCTGTCAAATTGATTTGTCTCACATTGTTACAGCTGACTAGCACAATTGTCAAAGAAGTATGAATATGATTTTTTATTTTTTTCTTATTACCTTATCTTGTTCTTATTACCTTATCTTGTTCGATTGATTATTTATTTTGTGAAATTTCATTTTGGATAAAAGATAATGAAAATAACTTTTGTCTAATTTCTACTAAGATTTTAATTTGTTACGACTGCTTACGTTTTTCAAACCCTTCTCAAGTAAACTGACGCATTTTGCCAAACAAATCTTCAAATATACTTACAATGATACAGTCAATGTCCTCAGGTACCTACAACTGGTACTTGTAATAACAAAAATATTACCTGAATTATCAATAGCTTATCTAAAATACTAAAACAATAATCATTCAACTTCCATAACATATCAAAATTACTGACCATTGATCCAAAAACCCTACTCGTGATTTTTTTCCAAATACCAGTGGATTCTAAACGAGTTGTCAAAATTCACACATTCAAAAGAGGAGAGCTTCATAGGTCTAGTTGGTCATTGAGGGTTTTGAAATTGGGGTTTTTATACAATTTATTTATTTTTTATGGTTCCAACAAATTCACCCTCCTTCCTAAATAGTCAGTAATTTTGATATGTTTTTTAAATTAAATAATCATTGTTTTGGTAGGTTAGGTTAGGTCCAAAGTGAGTGTGTCTATTCAACCTTACACCGCAACCCGCAAGGGTTTATTGTGGCTCACACCTTATTCACAATCGACCAAATAAACCCAGCTTCTTAACGAAGCCGATTAGTTTGTATGGTGGATGGTCTTTTAGGTCAGATGGTAAGAGTACGGCTCTGCCGAACTCTAAAAACCTGATTCGGTCCCTAGCTTAGCAGGGACAAAGTGTGTGGGCGACACACACTGTCTTCCGACAGTCCGAGTTTCTGCATATGATGATTCAAATGACAGTGACCTGTAAGAAGGTCTGTTAGTCATCGTAGTTCATCCCTACTGTAGTCCAACAACTGTTTGGTATCAAGCTTCGAAGGGTGAATCAAACGCCTTGGAGTGAGCCAATTCTGGAAGATTCTGCAAGGAGTCCATAAATCTTCTTGCCACCCAGGTGTTCGAACTTTGTTTGGAAAAGCCTAAATGATGCCAATGACAAGTTCTAGTCCGATGAAGCTCCTTGCAGCACCCTTTTTTGCAAAGCAGCCTCATTGCCTTCCAGGCCAGTATGGCCAGGAATCCACACCAGAGACAATCCGTTAAGTCTTCCTATCGAGGAGAGTGACTTTTGTCAATTTGATTGTTTTGGTATCTGAGGTAAGGTATCAATAATTCAGGTAACATTTTCGTTATTCTAGGTACGTATTGCACGTACATTTTCAGTAGAAAACATCACATGAACTACAGAGTGCTTTTGAGAAAAAAACTTTTCCATGATAATTTTGGTATGACCGTTGATATTCCAATGGAACTTTTTACGCATCTTCTACATGAGACAAAATTTTTATTGTTGCCAGTAGCGTCCGTGTACGATTTTTAAAATTCTCATTTTTTCGATTTTGGCATAGAAAACGATAATAATGACATTGAAAATGTATGTATGTGAATAATAATGTGAATAAACAAGAAAAGTACTCAATAAAAATGAGTTGGTATCTATGAGGATACCAACCTGCTCAATATAAACACACTCTTCATTTATCAATCATTACTACGAATGTATAGTACGCATAAAAAATTCACGGTGACAAGATCGACTCTCAACAATAACCTTCAAGTTCACTCTTTCAAAAAATCTTCAACCCAAAGATCATTTATGTATTTCGGTTCAATATTTTTCAACCTTATCCCACCCGACCTCAGAGAAATAAAAAATCCCAAAACTTTCATAATTCAAGTGAAAAATTTGATATTACTAAACCTTGACAAAATCCGTTTGATTTTCTAAAGTATTCCGTGATGCACCTAAAAGGCGAAAAAGGAAAACCAATCCCTGTTGTCTCCGTTGGTTACTCCTCATTATTACACGATTTTTTTTTAATGATTATATACTCTATACTCGTAACTAATTTACATATAAAACAAATTTGAAAGCAAGAGATCAGACCTTCTTAGGAGTATTGTTCTCATGTAAGGAGCTCCGCCCCTAAGCATACCCTGAAGCTGCTATATTCCTTCCAGAACAGAGCCATCCGTGTCCGAGACACGAACATCATTTGAAACCTTGATAGTCTGGAATATCGAAGAAAGGTTAGGGATTTGTCTCTCTTCTATAGATACCTTTACGGAAAGTGTTCAAGTGACTTGGACATTTGATTCCACCAAGAGAGGTACATTTCAGAAATATGCGACGGACTGTAGCTACTCATCGTTTTGAGTTTCGACTCAGTACACCTCGAACTTCACTGTTCAAGAACTTGTTCATTTGGAGAACTGCGTTTGTGTGGTATACACTTCCTGATAACGTTTTTCCAAATGGATTTAATCTACAGCGATTTAAATCCAATGTAAATCACTACTTTCGCACAGGCACCACTCTAAGAGCGCCTTAAGGAGTTTCCTGTAGTGCTTGTGTTTTGTCCATATATAAAAAAACTCAAACTCTTTTATTTTTGAGCAATACCAATCGAGCAACCAGCAATAGCTAAAACCACTCGTCCTATGTACTTACGGTTTAATCATGCTGATTGCTCTCATAGTATTGCTAAATAACAACGTTTTCGTTAGATAACGTAAATTTATTGAAAAATTTTTAAGATATTATGATACCATTATTGATATATGAAGATTTCAACATATGAAAAAAATATTTTTTTTCAGTTACTTTTCTGAAGTGAAATTCCTTTATATCAATAACAGTTCTAATAGTAAGTTTTTTTTGTTTGAAGGTGGTTGACAATGTTTCGTGGTGTATTTCATTAGTTCGGACTTCCATTATCTAATAGAATATAAATTGATTTGAAATCCCTGAAAAAAAAAATAAGATTAACCGAAAATGACAATTTTATTAAAACAAAAAACTGAAATTACAGGGAAATAACATACAAGCTACAACCAGAAAATAAAAAATTGAAATATTAATAAAAGCTGAAAATTAAAAAATATTATCAACAAAAATGGAAAATAAAAATTAAAATTGAAAGATTCCAAACCAAGTTACGTCACGACGTTTCGATTGTTAGTATCCACAATCGTCTTCGGGTGATAACTGGACTTATTCCTCCGAGATCTGACATTTATAGGTCATTCGATTGCTTTCACCTTTCACCTATCCCCTCTTTCCTCTTTCCGCTTCATTGGTTTTAGCGGGAGATGACCGTTTGGCGGGAGTTGGTCATTTTTCGCTTGATGAGAGGTTTCCATATGTTATGTATCTCTACGCTAGGTTGACTAAATGCGTTGTTGGACAACATATATGCGACTTTCTTGAATTTTCTCCTAAACCAGTGTTCCTCTTTGTGGATTATTTCAGCTTGATCCCATTTAATATTCTGTTGATGAGTCCAAACATGCTCTGCTATTCCGGATTTGCTGGTTTCTCCTCGCTGTGTATGTTTCTTGTGCTCTGCAACGCGAACTTTCAATGGCCTCTTAGTTTCACCGATGTATAATTCTCCTCACTCGCAGGGTATCCGGTAAATGCAATTCTTGGAATCGCAGTCCGCGTTTGGTGGCCTGGTTTTTGTGAAGCTGCGAGGTAAGACCTCGTTAGTCCTTAGCTCGTACAAGTTTTGACTTATGAGGGTTGTCGTTTGTAGGAAGAAACATATTTTAAACATATTTTTATTCACATAAAATTTTTCGATACCCTTTTTATATTTGTCTGTAGCCTTGAATTAGGTCTCAGGTTAGACAATCACATCTCCATCGGATCTGAATTTCCTTCCAGCGAGTATTCTCTTGAGATCTGAGAACAGAAAAAAGTCATTGGGGGTGAGATCTAGAGGATATAGAGGATGCGGAAGCAATTTTGTTGTCGCTTTCATTGATTTGAGACACAGGGCATTGTCTTGATAAAACCACACTTTCTTTTTCATTGGGCCATTTTCATGCTGTTTCGTCCTTCCAACTCTCCAATAACGCTGTTGATCGTTTTTACTTTCTCAAGATAGTCGATGAATATACCAGGCGCATTCCAAAATACTGATAACATAACCTTGCTGGCCGACTTTGCACACTTTGGAGTCGGTTTTGCACCAGAACTTTTGCACATCCAAATATCCAAGCACGATATGTCCAACACATTCCTTTGGTGTCTTCAGAGCTTTAGCTATCTCGATCAACCTCACTTTGCCGTCATCCAAAATTATTTTGTGAATTTTTTTTAATGTTTTCATCGGTATGGGGAGTTCACTATGTGCATCGTCCTCGGTGCTTATTTCACTTCGTTTAAAACTCAGCAAAAGCAATGCTTTATTACCACAAGAAAATCCAACGAAAGTCATTTTTTGTGAAGGAAAAATCAGCTTTTCATCGACCTTTTTTGGGTATTTGTTACCTTCCACAATCTGAAAAATATAAAAATTATAATAGAGAACTTTATACAAGTGTAGAAGTAAAGAAATAAACTATTATAAAAGGAATAACTGCGAATATATTCGAATTTTTTATCCATTTCTGAAGACGGAGGCAGATTTTGGCCTCCGAAACTTAAAAGATAAGTATTATTTCTTAACAATTTTTTTGATAGGCAAAATTGTTAAATACGACAAGTTACTGATAAATAGAAGATTTTGCTTTGTGAAAAATACTTTGATTTTTACGCAGTAACTTATC
>WOGO01004256.1:0-13448 GCA_015342085.1 Leptinotarsa defecta | reverse complement strand
CTAGAGACCTACAAAAAAGTTTTTATGTGGTCAAAGAAAAACAATTTAATGTTGAATGAAGCCAAAACTAACTTGTTAAATTTCAAGAGGAGTACTGGGCAACAATATGGGTTGAATATGTTTGTTGATACTGCTTTAGAATTGAACCTAACCAAGTCAAAAAAATGTTGGGTGCTGTTTTTGATGACAAACTTTTTGTACTTCTGCTTCTGTGGTTATACAAATCAATCTGATTGAATAAAGAGACTATTATTATCATTATTATTATTATTATTCTGAAAACCACTATGATTTACAGTCCTATAAGATAATTCATTCTAATCTATTTTTAACTACTTGAAAGGAGGCAGTTATAATCATTTCATCAATTAATAAAAGCATTACATTATGATTTATTCCAGAGAGCCAACGCATGAATCTTGTAAGAACATATTAAGTAATGGGGTGCTACTCAACTCAACTCGATTTCTCATTAAAAGTTAAGAATTTTTGTACTTTCATTTCCGTACCTTATTCTGGAAATGAAGAATCTTGAATTCATGATTGAACTCATGTGTCCTGTAAGGAGGTAAGTAGCATACATTGTATTCACTTTTCTATTCAGGAAACTGTTTCTGTGTTCTTTTAAACGCGTTTAAAACATTCTTTCAGTTTGACCTATGTTAAACATCGAACATGGTTTTATAAACGTTATATTTAACCTTTATTTTTTAGAAAATTAGAAATCATCAAAAACTAAGTCGGCCCAAATCTGTTAATGGAACCACGAGGGGAATTTTCCTCATGAGTTGACTGTTATTAAGGCTATCAAAAGCTAGAGATAAGTCTAAAATTATACCGATAGTCATATAAGCATCTTCATTTCCTCAACTGTAGTCATAGACTAGAGTTTCTGTGGATTTTAATACCCCTGTTGTATGTAAGATATCAAGTGCTCACATATAACTCATGCATACACAGGGAGAAAAATAAAAACTGAGTTGTATATAAACAATTACCTGATTGTAGGCGAGATGGACGTTTTTCATGGCAAGCATGGCTAGCTTATAAGCCCTGGTGGGGTAGCCCCGGTGTTCCATGTATCGTGCGATCGTGAACAGCTGAGAAGAAGTCATGATGTGAGACGCCGCATCTACAACAATCTGGTAGGCCGTTTCGAAGGCCAATGCTTCGTTCTCGCACAATGTTAGGGCATTCAAGGCACAATTTGGGGGATCCTTTAAAATACATGGAATATTTTTCAAATAACGACAAATTAGAACAAAAGTAATTATTAATTTCATTAACAAAAAAATATAAGTAGGAAGCTCAGAAAACTAGACGAATCGCATGATAATAATTATGGAATATTCACAATTAATTTTATTTTTCAAATTTGTTGTGAAAATTCTATAATTATTATCATGGACAGTGTTGTTGATTTTCATCAAGAAACGAGTCAGTATATTCATAATATAAAGACAAAATGAGTTAGAAAAAGAAAAGAAAGGAGCCTAACCTAATCAAAGAGAATAAATGAAATCTCACCTTGGTTGCACACTGCAAGGCCAGCGTCCTCGCGCAACTGGACAGTTCTTCCTGCTGGGCGAAGTTGAGGTTGAGTCTCATGATAGTGCTGTGGTTCATGATCGTCGTCGCTACGGGCCCCGTCGCTTCAGTCGCCGTGAAGAACTGGTACCAGTTCTGCATTATGGACATGAGGGCGTCCACCCCTACTTCAGTGGCACACGTCACCAGCCACCTAACCATCTCCCTTCTCCTCCAGTTCAGCGAGGACAGCGTCATTCTCATCACTTGTAATCCCAACTCAAAAGCTACGCTCAATAGTGTTGGGTGTCTGGGACCGTTTTCTGGCGTTGCGAAACGAAAGGCATCCTGTGCCAGCTTGAACAAATGGGAAGAGCTGTGGATGTGCCTCTGCGATGACTCCAGGACAGTTCTCAATCTCATGACTTCACCTAAAATGTATTTTTTCTTATCACAATGTAATCACATACTATTTTCATCAACTAGACAAGATATTTATTTAAATATAAGCCCTGGAAATTCAACACATTCGATCTTTTATATTATTTGAAGTACTTTCTGTACTTGATATACTTTAGATATGTTTAAGTAGATATATTTGTCAGTGACAAAAGTAATCCAAGTACTATTTTGATTCAATTTCCTTCCAGAAGTATACTAAAGAAAAAACTACCTTTACCTTTGGCAGCACTCAACATGGTGGAACTGAGAGCACACTGCTGCGTCTCAATGTGGCCCAATGTAAACCACCGGGGAGATCTACTCATCATGAGCGAGCTGCTGGCGTTTCCCCCTAAAGGGTCGTCCGAATCTTCGTGCTCCTCCAACAGGGGCAGTCTCATCGCCCTCAAACCAACTTCGTACGCTAGATCGGGGTAGTAGTTTAGCAGTGACAGGAACATGAACCGGGCGAAAGTGTGCATTGGGATGCTTTCCGGGTGGATGCCGATGCCCAGGCCGCTGGTAGGTCCACCTTCCAACAGGATGATGGCCTGCCGCCTCAGAACTGCCACCAAGCTGTTGTCTAATTCGATCTCTTGCAGTTTTGCTATGAGACGGTCTTCTTGCTTGCAAGCTTTCTCCTGAAAAGTAAGGAGTCAAACGGAGGTTCCACAGAGTTCAGTCTTGGAGACAATAACATATTTCGTGTATACACCATAATAAATTAATACCTGAGCATAAAGTCCAACTGGCATGACTCTTTGCTGACCCAAACCGATCAGCGCCACTTCGAAAGCGAGTGTCAGATATGTTTCCGACCTGTCACGCGATCCTACAACAGGTACGTGGTGATATCGTGGTCTGATATTGTTGTGTTGGTCCTCCATGCCTACCAAGTCTGAAAGTAAAGAAGAGTCAGAGGGTACAATTTTCGACACACTCATTCCAAACTTCAATGGGGAAGATCCGTCATATAAACACATCCCACTGAAACTTACCCAAGTAACTCGGCGTTCTAGGCCTGTCGTGGTCCGGAATGGCCGACGCGTCTGCCAGAGTGTCAAACAGACACCCGATGGGGTCCAAAGGGTGTCCCACCCAGCCGTCCAGGTTAGTGGGGGCGTTTACCGATGTCGTTGAACAGGAATTTACGTTGCACTGTCCCTGGCATCGCGACGTGCACGCCGTCATCTTGCAAGTGGACTGGCTCTTGCTGGTGCCGCCTCCGCTGCTGCTACTGCTGCTTCCGGAGGTGGAGGCGGTACTCTGCTGCTGACTCTCGTGCCACTTACGCTGCGCCACAAGCTGCTGCTGCTTCATGGTACGGACAACGGATACGGCGAGCCGCAAGGCCGCCTCTATATGACCGTGGGAGCGGAGAGAGTCGACTCGGGCAGCACATAACGGAATTGATTCTAAAAAATGAAATGAAAATAAAGCGATGACCGGTAAAAATCTGGCTACTTCAAGGATCAGTTTTGGGGCCTATCTGATCACCTTCGTATAACTTAATTTGGTGCTCACCAAAAAGCCTGAACTAGTCAATAGTCTTTTTTGAATGAGAACTTTTGAATCCATTGTTTAGTTAACATATCCCCATCTTGAGAAAACAAAGGTAGCTTCGAAATATATCGAAATGCAACGGTAACACATTCGGTATTTGCTGAATAATAAATTTTTTGATAAGTAGAATTTGGAACCTCTGATGTAAAATAAATCTATTGTTCTTGTGGGGCTTTTTCATGCATTCATAACAGTCTTGCTATTCTCGTGATGGAGATATTGCTTGTTAACTAAAATCAGAGACACCCAGTATAGTTCAAGAGACAATTATGATTAAATTGGTGTAATTTTACTCACCGTTCCACAGAGGCTGCCCTTGAGAATTGAAACTACCAGAACTGGAAGTATCAGGAACATGAGAACAGTAAGTATCACTAGACAGAATATTCTTGAGGTGCATATTGTCCCAAGACATGCTAACAGCATCCAAAGCTCTGCAAGAATAGAATAGAAATATATTCATATTTGAAAATTCTGAAATCATTACAAGCAAGTACATAATTCTAACGGACTAGTCATAATGAAGATATAAATTGAAAATATATATGTACGTAAATTGAATATCAAATGAAATTCATTTTTCAGAAATGTATAAATTCCTCAACAGAGTGAAAAGTATTTGCTAATTGATAATTTAGTATAGCTCTTGTCACTCATTATAAGTTCCTAGATTTCCAAGTATTTTTTTGATTTGTCACGGTAAATGATACTTCAATAACCTGCCCTAGGAGCTGATTATTTGATTCATATTTGCATAGTTCCTTACCTATGAAATATAGATCTAGGTAACGCAGGCGTATGTGACTTAGCAGTACTCCCCGTCAATCTCATTCGCTTACTACTCCTATGTGAGTACGAATCGTCGTCATCGTCAGAACTATCAGATGAGTCATACGCTGCCCGATTCCTGTCTCTTTCTCTCTCTCTGTCTCGATCCCTCCTGTCCCTGCGGTCCCTCTCTCTATCGGCGTATCTATCTCTGTCTCTGTACCTTTCATCGTACCTGTCGCGATCTCTATCCCGGTTCGAGTACTGAAAACAACAAAATACATAGCCCCGCGTTCCTTGAATCGAAGGCTAACACATCATCGAGTTTGCCCAACCTTACCGAATCTCTGGATCCTTGCTGCAACCTAAAATCGGGGTCTTCTGGTGGACACACGTCGATGATTGTCCATTTTTCTAGCAGGGCTTTCCACTGATGCTTCTCGTGCAGGTTGCAATTAGGGTTCAGCACGATACAGACCCACAGGGAGCCGAGTTGGTCCCACAGCTGGCGACACTTATCGGTCATTGGCGTGCCTTGGTTTCGCCACATCTGTAGCCTCGGGTCTGATAGGAACTGTTCAGTTATGAGAGTTAACATTCGGGCTCCGTTCGAGTCCTGCGCTCTAAGCATTTCTCTCACCTGTTGAAAAAAAAATATTTCCATTGTTTTTTTCACTGACTTCGAGGACAAGGTTATATTTTTGGAATTACAATTGTGTAGATTTAGTTTTTGGACCATTATCTGTATGTCACACAATCAATACAAAAAGTAGAATATTATGGCTAATAATTAATAACATAATACTAATTTAATATGATAAAATACCAATGGATCCAGACTCAACAACTTTTTTAGTTCTCTGGCTGGAATATATTAGCATTATACATAATTTTACCTTGAAATAGACGGATATAAAAAAACTGAGGTAAGTTATGGAAGACATGCAGTACAAGAAAACTTCTAGAGTGATGTTATGTCTCCAAAAATATATGAAAATCTGAGCTACCCTGTTTTAATCACGACTAATCAATCAATAATTTTCTTAGTGAAGTGGTTTTCAATAAAAAAGGAGTGATTTATTATATTCTTTTCTGCAACAAATATCAACTACCGTCGAAATACGGTAAATATGACGGTAACTTACTTTTGAAAACAGCGAATTCAGCTGCTTGTTGGCATTGTAGTACGCGCCCTGAGACAGATAGCTTTTGACTTGTTCGCAGACTTGCTCTTCGTCCAAGTGCCAAGAGTGTTCATCGTCTGCCGAGGCCCCCGCTGTTGGATCGGGGGCCCCGGGTATCTGATTGATTTCGGAACGTTGCTGCAGTATCTCGTCCGCCAACTTTTGGGCAGTCGGTAACACCTCCGTGTGGTGTTCTGAGATCAGGTACTGGACGAACTTCTGAAGCTGTTGTCTGTCCATTTGAAGAAGGGTTTCTGAGAAGGAAGAAAGAATCTTGAATATCTAGAATCGAAGAGATTGTAAAGAACTAGTTTGTTGGAGCGAAACATACTGAAATGAGTGTTTTAAAGTTCCTCAATAAAGCTGTGATCACTCAAAAATACATCTTACAGCAGTAACCATTAAAGCCCTTAATGTTTAAAACTTAAAAAAAATCATGTTTCAAATTCTTATTTTTTTTGAATAATAAATATGCCAATTTGGGCACGCTTCACTCTAAATTTGTTATATTAATGTAAATAAGAGATCTATCAAAATAAATATCATTTCATTCGTAGAGGAAATAAAAACTTGAATTACTTGAATTGAAGTACGTCAGCAATCTGTGCAGAATTTTTTTCAGCACACTGTGGCATGTAAGACTCTAAGTAGTTGACATTTGATGTCAACAAAGTTAAAATTGAACCTCTGGGAGTCTCTTATACTTTCTAGATTACTGTAACTGTATATAAAGACCTGCTCTTCTACAAAATGATATAAATTCAAGGAATACAAAATAGTTGCAATAGATTTGCTAATGGCATTCTGAAATACGAATGTGTAAGCTTTTTTCAGATTTTGGATGGTTCCATTTGAAATATGTGAGAAAATGCACCTCCACACATTCACTCACAAAATCATAAAGATTGGACTATCTCCTTACCTTCGTGACAAATTGATCTTTCTGGCAATACATATTAGATCTTTTTTTACAACTCTACAACAGCATTCCTCCAGATTTGAAGGATTCAAAAAAGATTGAAAGCCCTTTTTCGATCAAGGCAGTAATTCAGATATTAATTTATAATACACTGGCATGTCAATAGGATCATAGGAGTAAATGGATTGCGATAGGGTGTACCTGAATAATATATTTATATGAATCCTGTAAGCACATGTATTTTTTTATGAGAAATTTTTTATTTTTGTTGTTGGTTACCTACTGCATCATTTTGAATTTATAACTGAATTATTTATTTTCATTATAAATAAACTAACTTTCATTTGCTCAAATAATACTTTGAATGTATAATATTTTGGGTATTCAGCTACATGTATTTTAACTTTTCGTCAGAGAAGAGTGACAAGTAAAATTTTTTATTGGACATTCTGGCAATTTTCACCTTCCACACAATAAAAAAAAAGTAATAGAAATTTTTAAACAGGTAAGTAAAGTCTTACCTTGCAAAGTCGCCATCTATGGGATCGACAGAGAACTCAATCCTCGGATATCAAAGAGAAACCAATGAGTTTACTGTCGATCTCATAGATAGCGTTTATTATGTCTTTAGGCTTGTATTTCGAAGACAGTTGAGTCCAACAACGCATTTGCGGTTCAGCCTAGCACCACTGATGAGATCTATGGCGGGTCAAAATAGCGCTGTTTGGTGTTGAATCATAAATGCATGTGTTTGTCATAGTGAAGATGATGAAAATCAACAGGAAGTACATAAAAAAATTTTAGGCATACTTACCACTGAAAGGATTGCTTAAAGTTTATTTTCTCTGCAGCTGCTATTCAAGTCTGGGTATTTCAAGACTGTATACTTGAACCATTCTGCAGACCTAACCTTGGTGAGGATATAATTCAATTCCAGCGTCGTATTGGCCGGGAAAGCAGTTTTTTTCCGGCAGGCATTTACCAGAACCTACTGTGTATGTACGTTGGAAGAGGTGAATGTTTCGAGATTTTATTTTACAAATATTCACTTTCTAATCGGTGGTTGTAATTTTTCATTTCTTGATTAGTATGATGAAGTAATTTTCAGTCATCCATACACAAATAAGTTTATTCTTTTGAAAGAAGTAATTTATTATATGTGATGGAATTGACAGATACTCGAAAATCCATGAAGTATTCAAGTAAAACTTTATTGTGAGATTTTTTTACAAAAACGAAACACTTGTTCATACAGCATGAAAACGCCTGAGTAAAGACACGCCCGAAGAAGCCATTGAATGGCGAAACACGTGTTGCGTTGTTGTAAACTGTTCAGTGAAAATCTCTTTTTAAAAAATAGTTAACGTTTTTGACATAAATGTTTTGGATAAGTTGGAATTCCTTTTATTCAACGACACAAAGGCTTTCATTAATTTCAAAGCAAGAGTTTTCAATCTACAAACCTCTAATTTCCATAAAAATAAACATTTAATGAAAAACAGAGTTTATTCAATAAAGACAAGAACAAATATTGTATTGAATAAAAAAATAAATTATACTGTATGTACAAACAATTGAAGACAATAAAAAATAATTCACGAAATGTGCAACACCGGTAACAACCCCAACCCTCCACCTTTGGCGCTGCTTCCTGAAGCCTTCCCTTTCGCAGCCTTCTTGGCCCCTGTCCCGGCCCCCTTCTTCGGGCTACCCCTCTTCCTCATTCGCGGGGTCCTCGGTTTGCGTGAAGCCCTCGGTTTCCGCTTGTACCCCGACCTGA
The DNA here is from genome assembly GCA_015342085.1 of Leptinotarsa defecta. Taxonomy (NCBI): domain Eukaryota; kingdom Metazoa; phylum Arthropoda; class Insecta; order Coleoptera; family Chrysomelidae; genus Leptinotarsa; species Leptinotarsa defecta. Next base: position 5,266 of record WOGO01004256.1, on the reverse strand, counting down.
ATCGCTTTGCCCCTCTCATGGAACCGCTGCTGCCACTCGACTTCCTTTTGATGCCACCTGTCTGCGAGCTCAGTACGCACCAGTCATCCTCGTCCTCAAACGAACTGAAGCTTGGTGTTTCAGGAATCTTCGCGGCCGTCTCAAGGACGTCGATTTGCTCCCTGAATTTCTTTGTGATCGCTAGGAAAAATTCACCAAACTTTTTGTAATTGGCCGTCGTCACGTGCTGGATCTTGAGGAACTCCTCTTTGGTCTTGGGCAGCACCTCCGACATAGTTTTAATCGCGGAGAGGTTCATGATCGATGACAAGGTGACGTTGCGCTCCAGGGCCAGGCGCCGGCACTCCTCTAGGAGATCCTCGTGACACTGGACTCTGAGGGCGGCGACTTTCTGTTTGTTGAACTTGACCAATGTGGCCTTCTTTGCCACGGGGAGCGGTCTGGATGGACCCGGCTTCTCTAAAGGTCTCGGCTCCTCTTCTATCTCAGAATAACTCACGTCTTTATCGACGATTGGTTTCTGGCTGGTCTTGCTCACTGATAACACCATTTTCAGGTTGGGTGCGTTCAAGGTTCCGAACTTGGGCCCCGGTTTGATGTATACCACGGGAAACTCCCCTGTGTAGACGACGTGATCTGAGAGGATACTCTTCAATATCAGATCCTTCAGAATGCGCTGTACGTCCATTCTGTCCATCCTAGCGCCGAGTCCAAAGCACTTGTGCCGGTCGTGGCCCTTCTCGAGGATTTTCTTGGCCTTGGAGCCCTTGTAGACATCTGCGGCGTGCAGCAGTGTGACGTTTCCTTGGTTGGCCAGATCAGCTACGAGCTTTCCCAGGTCACGCGCCTCTTTTGTAACGTCGACGATTTTGTGCTTATTGACGTTCTCGCAATTGTCGCAGGTGGTGGCGCTGTTGCTGATGCAGATCTGCCGGTTGAAGTTCTCGCCGAGATGCAGCAGCTGGATGTACCTGCGGCAGTCCACCACGTTCTCTGCGTACGACACCATCTGCTTGAGGTTGTCAAAGTGGCCCTCCAATGTCTTCCAGTTGGTATTCTTTTCCAACTTCAAGATCTTCTGCAAGCGTTGCGAGTCAGAGTAGTTGTAATAGAGATAGGAGTAAGAAATCTCTCCGTCTCTACCGGCACGTCCGCTCTCCTGGTAAAAAGCCTCGATAGACTTGGGTATCGAGTTATGGATGACAAAGCGAACATCGGGCTTGTCGATTCCCATCCCAAACGCTATAGTAGCAACTATAACGAAGAACCTGTCTTGCATCCATTCTCTTTGAATGGCCTCCCTGATGTTGTTCGATATCCCGGCGTGGTACGGCCTCGTCTTAACACCCTCCTTGTTTAGGTAGTTGGCCAGGGTCTCGCAGTCCTTTCTCGCCAGGCAGTATATTATCCCAGACTTTTTGAAGAACTTTTGTTTTATCAGCTTCGTGATATCTTCAGCGGCGAATTTGCCTTTCTTTGGTATCACCTGGTACTTAATGTTCGGCCTGTTGAAGCTCATGATGAACCTCTTTACGTTCCTCAGTTTCAGGATGTTGATCACGTCAGTTTCTACTTGTTTAGTCGCAGTGGCCGTCAGGCACATTATGGGAACATCAGGAAAATCCCTGCGTAGCAGAAAGAGCTGCTTGTAGTCTGGCCTGAAGTCGTGACCCCACTGAGACAGGCAGTGGGCTTCATCGATGACAAACCTAAGATAGAAAAAAAAACTCTATTTTTCCCTTGAAACAATAATAGCAATGTGTCTACCACAATATCAAAAACTTCATTGCAATGAACAATTAAAAATCATTAAATTTTCAGAAGATATCTAGAAGAATTCATTTATCTAATTGCGTTTTGTAATTACTATAATATAAAAGACATTGTAGATTAGTTTGATGTACCAGTTCAACTGATGAAGTTACAATGTAGCAAAACACGACTTGAATAAAATTCATTCTGATAATTTCATAATTATTATCATGGATAAAGTTATTAATTTCAATAATCAAGTAACAAGTCAGTGTTTTCATAATTTGAATAGGAAAAAGATAATTTCATATAATTTAATTGTCATATCTGTTTCTGTTTGAAACCTATTTTTCCGTCAACCAGCTGTCGCCCCCCCTACAAACGAAAACCCTCATAAATTGAAACTTGTACGAGCTAAAGATTAACGAGGTCTTACCTTTTAACGTGCGATTCCTAGCATGGAATCGTCTGTTTTTTTTTTCAAAAATACTTTTTCTTTAGCGTAAATCAATGTTCATATGAAATTAATTTCAGGAGAGTTTTTTTTTCCAGTTTGCATCTGAAAGTTACTTCTATGCATGAGCTACAGACCTTTATAGAGTTTATTTTGTGCTTGTTTGCTTTCTTTCTTCCTTGGGAAGTTTCCCATATCTACTTAAAACATACCTAAGGAAGTCCCACCAGATCATTTGTTGAATTTTTATAAAAATAATTAGCCTTTAGAAAGAGATTTTGAGTTCATGAAAATAAATTGCTGTACAGAAAAAAAGCTATTCCCCACCACTTAGAAGAGAGAAGCGGTAAGCCATTTCTAAAAACATCTAACCCTAAATATTATGAAGATTTGCTTGTTATTAATGTTTTGCCCATTCTCTCTGAAGTTCTGAAAAGGGTTTTAAAATTTTGCTGTTATTTGTAGTTGTTTTGTTTAAAAAATTATGGTTTGGATCACCCTATATAAAATGAATTGTATCTATCAACATGAATCACTTACCTAGCTAATTTCCCTCGCTGATAGAGAGCCTTGAGCAAATCAATAATGCTCCTCGCTGCCACTATCTTCTCCGGAGTGAGGTACAGTAGCTTAATGAGGGGTTCCCGACAGTGAAGTTTGGATAGTATTGTATCGCTTTCCTCCCGTGTAACGTCGGAACACATGTGAGCAGCAGCTATATCCAATCCGTTCAACTTATCCACCTGATCATTGATGAGAGCCTTCAGAGGTGAAATGACGATAGTAACACCCTCGCTCAGTATGGCTGGAAGCTGATAGCACAAACTTTTGCCTCCCCCTGTAGGCATGAGGACGAAACAGTCATTTCCATTGAGGCTGGCATTGATGATCTCTCTCTGGTGGGGGCGGAATGTCCTCAAGCCAAACTTTTCCCGCAGAACCTCCTCCATTACTTCGGAGAAGTGATAAATCTTTTTGAATTCTTTAGAATCATCCTGACGGTTCTCAAACGAGTTTACAGGAGTGAATGACTTCTCGTTAAAGGCATCCTCGTTCCAATCCACATCGGCCAGTTCATCAGCATAATTATTTTTGGGAGTGTCCTTTGTGCTGAACTGCTCGTCCCAATTGACGCCTTCCAGATCAAAATCGTCAGAAAATGCTTCAACTTTCGGCGAAGGTGACTTTTTAGAAGAATTTTCCCCAAACAGCCTTTCAAAAGTCGCGTCGTCCATGTAATCATCTTGGTCTGCATTTAGAGATTGGCTTATGAAGGTTACTTCATCGTCGAGATTAATCGTGTTGTTTGGCAAGTCATTCTTTGATAGCACAAAAGAATCGTCTGATGAACTGATGGTTATATGGCTTTTTTCCTTGTTCAGGTGAGTGTTTACTTTTAAAGTACTTTTGACGCTGGGCAAGCTTTCTTTACTTTTCTTTGAGAGGACGGGAGAAAACAAACTCGAACTAGAAGACTTCAACGCAGGGCTAGATGATGGTTTGTTGAAAACAAATTTTTTCGGCTTGATTTCAGAAATTGCATGGAAATCGTTAAATTCACCTTGTTCTTCAATTGAATCTACGTTTCCACTCTTTTTAAGGGATGAATCATATAAAGAATCAATTTGGTCATTGTTGATTATCTTATGAGGTATTGGTTTCATGGCCTTTGAAGAGCTTTCAGATAACAAATCACTGTTATCCTTTTTCCCCTGACCCTTAAGAATCCCATCGAATGTGTTTCCACTAGGTCCCATTACTGACTTTTTTTTAAATTGAAACTTGTTTGTTGTTGTTGTAGATTCCACCGATTTTACAGATGTTGTTCGTTTCATCTCAGGTATGCTTTCCGACGAATTTTGTGAAAGAAATACTCCTCTCGAAGACACCTGGTTTTCGACACTAGTACTTGCGTGAATGGTACAATTAGAAGGCACATTAGTGAGAATATTCCTGAAATTGACCTTCGAATTTTGTACCTCTGTATAACTACTTTTACTACACTTCGAACCATCAGATATTTTCCCCAAACGTTCCTCAAACTCGGTGTTAACCCTTTTTTCGTCTCCATCATCAAAAATACTCTCAAGTTGTTTCTCTATAGCATCAGCACGAGAGAAATTACTTTCCACTTCTTTCGAAGAAACTCTTTGTGGCACTTTACTAGAATCTTTGCGAAAAAAGGGCGAACTAGTTTCGGAAGTGTTTTCTTGATTATTCGTCTGCTTTTTGAAGATGAACTTTTTAGGTTTTACAATGTTTCTCCTTTTAAATTCTTCGAAAAAATCTCCATCGTCTGCCATTGAAATTCAACCCCCAACGAAAGTACCATAACTTATAGACTTATATTAATAATCCGATCGTAATTATTTACTTCATAAAACAAAATTTAAAATGAATTTAAGAAACAATTACTCCCGATCAGTCTACAAACCTTCATTTTGAGGTAATGTCAACCAATGTCAACTGTCAAACTGTCTTCTTCTTATTTTGTTCGAACTGGTCACTTGGCCTCTGATACTGTGATATTTAGCCAGTACACATGCGAATTTTTCTCGCTGCAGCATTATTCAGTTGGATAATAGGGAATACGCATATATTTCAGTTTTTGGTAAATTTTCGTTTTGTGGACACCCGGCGATTTTGAAAAAATTTTTGACTATACTTACGTAAAAGCGGCGCTCTCCCTTATTTGAAAAGTTACGGCCCTTCAAAGTTCAGAAAAAGGCAACTTTTCAGTCTTCTTTTTCACCAAATAAACTATTTAAAACTATTTAAAAACACAAGCATTCATTCACTAGGTCACCTTTACACCTTTTTCCTCCTTCTTTGACACTTTTCACTTCAATAATCAACATTTTTCTTATAAAAAACAAGTTAAAAACGAATGCTTCTCCTGGTGACACTTTTATATTTGTTAGATACTAGTGACATTTCAGAAAAAAGCGGTTTGTATTTGTCGTCACCTACTATTTTAAATTCGTAGATTTGAATTTTTAGTTTGACGCGAGAGAAAAATACAAAATGAATTTGAACGAATTTTATAATTTAGTGAAAGTA
>WOGO01004255.1:0-13451 GCA_015342085.1 Leptinotarsa defecta | reverse complement strand
AGGGAGGCACGTAATTGGGAATAATTGCTGATGTCGAAATTTTTCTTGATATTCAGAGTATTTCTCAGCATGGAATAAATTGCCCATAATGACGATCATTTCAAAGTTTTTGTCAAATTTTCGAAATAAACGAGAAGAACGTATTCGGAACACGAAGATATGTTTTTCTTTTGTTTGAAGGTGGTTGACAATGTTTTGTAGTGTATTTCATCAGTTCGACTTCCATTGTCTAATATAATATGAATTGATTTGATAACCCTGAAAAAAAAACCAAAAAAAATTAACAGAAAATAACAATTTTATTAAACAAAAACTGAAATTACAAATAAATGTCATACAACAACAACCAAACAAATGAAAATTGAAATATTAATGAAAGCTTAAAAAAATTGAGAAAATTAAAAGTATTATTAACAAAAAATCAAAAAATTAAAAAAATTAAAAGATTTTCAAACCAAGTTATGTTAGTATCCACAATCGTCTTCGGGTGATAACTGTTCGGGTTATCACCAGTGATAATCAGTTATCACTGGTTATCACCAGTGATAACCAGTTATCACCCGAAAAGTTATCACCCGAAGACGATTGTGGATACTATCAATCGAAACGTTGTGACATAACTTGGTTTGAAAATCTTTTATTTTTTTTTATTTTTTTTAATTTTTTGTTAATAATACTTTTAGTTTTTTCAATTTTTTCAGCTTTCATTAATATTTCAATTTTTATTTGTTTGGTTGTTGTTGAATGTTATTTCTTTTTGTTTAATAAAATTATTATTTTCGGTTAATCTTTTTTGTTTTTTTTTCAGGGTTATCAAATCAATTTATATTATATTAGACCATTGAAGTCCGAACTGATGAAATATGTTTTTCTTCTCTCTCTAACTTATAAAATTTTCAAAATTGAATTCGTATTTTTCTCTTGTTTTTCTGGCACTAAATTATTCATCGCAATATCTGCTTTCTCGTTTATATCTGGTGAGGCAGCACAAATTTTTCGATCGTTATCTCTAATTTTGAATTTTTACGAGATACTGAATGACAGCTTATGATTAAAACAAGTGGTTGTTGATTAACGTGTATAACTAGATTCATTACCAACACACAAACTGTTGAACAATAAATTTACAGAAAATATGGTATTTATTTCGATTTTACACAGAACTTGGATTTGATTTTGACTTTTGGATCATTGAGTATATTCATGAGATCATATTTATCAGAGTTAATGTTATATATCTCATCATTTTTTTAATTTCTCACGGAAGTGACCGCCATTAATTTAGAGTACACCTAACCTAACCTACCTGTTGTTGAATACATAATGATAAGTTCAAAATGGAGGAAGTAGCAAAAATGATACAACAATTTGAATTATATAACTTTCTACCTACTTAATGACTGGAAATTTTACCAGAGTTTGGGTATAAACTAAGCGAAAATTTCACCATTAGGTACTTTGAAAAAAATGCGCGTTGTATCTGAGCCAACCCCGTGCAATTATCTGTAATCTATCACTCGCATCTACATTTCCTAAATTGTGGAAAGTAGCTCATGTCGCCCCTATCCACAAATCAGGTGACAAATCGAATATCAAATACTATAGACCCATCAGCAAGCTATCTATATTCGGTAAACTTTTGGAAAAAATAATCTATGCTCTTTTATTCTATGAAGCAAAAAGTGTTATCATTGAATAACAACATGGTTTTTTCCCGAGAAGATCCATAGAAACCAATTCAACTGTTTAATCTGAATACATAAGAGAAAAAATGTATACAGATTGATGCGATATACACCAACTTCAGTTAGCGTTCGATAGAGTAGATAACCCTACCCTGTTGAACAAACTTACTGAAGTGGGGGTAAGCGAAAATTCATCAAAGTGGATTAAGTCCACTGTTTATCATATATATATATATATGAACGATGTTGTCAAATGTTTCAAAAATTCAAAACTTCTAGTGTATGCAGATATTCCACAGGATAAGGAATCAAAGTGACTGCAGAGTCCTCCTGAATAATTGTGGTAATTGTTGATTTTTTTCATAGAAAGTTCAAGAAACGTAATATGTGGAGAGAGAATTAAATATCTACAAAGTATTTCAGTATTTCACAGATTGCCTATTTCACAAACACAATAAAATATGTACGTAATCACCAATTTCCTTTTTAATTTGATATTTGGGAGACATACCTAACTCATAATCAAACACGATTCTTGAATGCTATTAGGTGGAGAGATGAAATGAAGATTCCATTTCGCGAAAGGATTCTTAAGTAATTGCCTTTTTTTTAAGGAATGTTCTCATTCGTGAAAGAGTTCAATAAATTTTCTTTAATTTAATGGGATCCTCCATATATTTTGTAACATAGTCTACGATGATATGTAATCTAGGAAGAACAATATTCATATATTGTTTTCTCAAAAATACGTCCGCTATACTGTGAATCACTTCGTTTTTACGATCCTCCTGCATAACCTAGATTTTCAAATTTCAGTTGTTTTTTGTAATAATATTCACTCTCATTCGTATTTGATTTTCAGTCGACGGTTTCATAAGATTTCCTGTATAATGGGATTATTTATTGGACCGAAAATTTTGACGTATTTTTTTCTAAGGACAAAACACAAGCACTACAGAAAAATTCTTGAGGCGCGCTGAGATCAGTGTCTGTGCCAAAGTAGCGATTCATGTAGGATATGAATCGCTGGAGATTTAATCCATTTGGGAAAACGTCCTCAGGAAATTTATTCCACAATAACGCAGTTCTCCAGAAGAGTGAAGAGTGAAGTTCGAGGTGTACCGAGTTGAACCCCCATGTCTTTCTCTAGGTTTAAAACCCTATGTCTGTCTCTAGGTGCATTTGGCCAGCACCAGTGCTACCTCTGCCTACCTTTCAACTCTTTCCACATGTTGGTTTCACGACAGTATGGGATCCAGTATCACTGAATCCCAGTTGGTAGACTGATGACTTTCATCTAAAATTGAAGAATCTTGCTGTAGCTCTTCCAGGCAGTATATTTCATCATTCAGTGCCAATTCGTTGTATCCTATGATTGCTTTGATTCCATTCTGTTCCACTTCATTAAAATACTGAAGCGAAAATTTAACTTCTGGTGAATAAATCGACGACGATGATAAAATACCTAACAACTGTGTTACAAGCAAACGGCTGCGATAGAAAAGACATAATCCGCGCTACATGTCCAAGGGAGGAGAAGAGAAACACCAGTAAAGATCAATCCCAAGGCAGTGTCTATCTGCCAAACATAGAAGGAGAAAATTAACACCGTCTTCAAGCCAACGAAGAAAATATCGGAGTATCTGATATCGGCAGAGATCCACTCAAATCAGTGGGAGTTTACAGGGTTCCATGTAACTGTGGTAAAGTTCATATTGGGCAGACGAAAAGAATAATTGGCACCTTCCTAGTCGAGCACAAGCAGAGATGCCGATTGAGACAGACCGAAAAGTCTACAGTTGCTGAACATGCACCGTCCTACGAGGAACATAAGATTCTTTTCAAAAATACTGAGAGGCTAGCAACGTCCAATCATTTCCAACAAGAATGTATTCAGAAGCCATAGAAATACACAAACACCAAGAGAACTTCAAAAGAAAGGAAGAGAGAACATATCTACCAAAGATGTGGCACACAGCATTGAAAGGCGGAAGATGACTGCCATAGTTGTGGTAGAAACGTTTGGAGATTATAACCAAATAAGCCCACGGCAAAACCCGGAAATCAAACAAAACATAGACGCCAGCCGCGAATGCCTACATTTCTATAATAACGTTCTCGTTTGGCTAACTCAAGTTGACTGACTAATTACAAATCATAGATACCCCGGGCCGCCGGAGCTGCCGTGTTTTTCCACTCATTTCAATAGTGGTATCTGAGAGTATCTAACTGAGAACATATTATCTTGTTTGAAATTTGATCAATTCATCGCTGAAAGAGTATTCGACCCGCCTTGAATATATTAAGTGCAAATGAAGTTTCATTACTCAACTGCACTTTTTGCAGTATCGTAAGGTCCGAGTAAATATTGATATAAACGACGACCATTACGTTGAATCTGACACTTTGTTACTTTAATTTATACCGGCAATAAATAACGATACCAAATATAGGTTAATTGTGTACATGTTAATTTCATTTAAGCACTTGGTAACACACCATACATCAAAATATAATTGAGAATTCCTGCAATGGTGAAATGTGCGTTTTATAAATACGTTTATTCAAAGAATTGATAATAATCTAATAATAATAATGATAATATGTCTTTACTCGTCGTGATCTGATGTCACATGGAAGAGTAGAATGTCTCTTGGTGAGAGTTATTATTATTACTTCATACTAAAAATATAATAAATTTACCTTAAATACCTAAATGACTACTCAATTGAATATAACAAAATTTCTTGTATGATGACAAGCCACAGAAATAGACTATCTCTAAATGATTCAAAAAATTAATCGGCTCCAGGTCCTGATGAATTGAATAGCACTTTACTTAAATCTGTTGAGTATTTCATAGCGAAACCCTTGACCCATATTTTCAATAATCGTTTAACATCTGGTATATTTCCATCAATTCTCAGAATTTGTAATGGCATACCAGTATAGAAGAATGGAGATGAAGAATGTTTTGATAACTATAGACCAATATCATTGACAAGTAATATTAATAAAGTGTTCGAAAAATGTATAAAAAAAGAGTAGTTATCTTTATTGCAAATGAAAAAAATTTGTCAACTGAACAATTTGGTTTCAGGGAAGTTCGTAAAAATAAATGAATATAAGAGTAACCAACAAATAACAAAGTGTGGTGTTCCTCAAGGCACGGTTTTAGGACCTGTCTTTTTTCTATTTACATTATTGATTTACTAAATACAATTCTTGATGATGATCTATATTCATATGCAGATGACACTGTATATACAGTAGATGGAGATAATTGGGATGAGACCATATCGAAGGCTGAAGTTGGCATGTCAATTTCGAAACATAATTGAGTTATGAGTTGCTCACACTCAATATCACAAAAACTAAATTTATGACATTTTCATGTAGTGAAAAATATCAACCAAAAATTCACAGTTCGAAACTTTTGAAGAAACATTTTCAAAAATGCAATTGCACTCTCAAATTAAACAGAACCCCACAAATGAAATATTTAGGAATTTATAGAGATTGTTGCCTGAAGTAGAAAAACCTTCACTTGAAATAACAAAAAAATTAAGAAAATGTCTTTATAAGTTCAGACTTCTGATAAATATATTTGAAGTAAAAACACTATGGATGTTTCATCATGTATCATTTTCATTTCATCTTTTCAGATTTCCAATGAAAGTTTTATTCATAAAATATTCCATTTTGAATATCAGACAAATATTTTACAAAATCAATACCATCTATATAAAAAAACATTTTGCAAATACTGACATAATAGAACATCAGTCTGATACAAGATGAAAGACCAATAAATGCTTTCAAATCGCTAAGTTAGTCTACATTTAATGCAACAACACTGCATATGTATTGATTGTAAAATTTACAATATAATTTCATGAGAAAGTTGAGAACAACAGCATTTCAAAAACATTACACAATTGGATATTAGATAATAGTGAAAAAATTGAAAATGTGCTCACATTGAAATAGTTCAGTTCAACAGATAATTTATTTCACCCTCATTCATTATAAAATACTATTATTGATACATTTTTCATTTTCTATATATTGTTTCAACTATTAACATTCAACATTATCTTTATTTTCCAACTAACCCAGTCAAACACAAGTGTTTACACTTAGCAGACTGTGTTAAAATACTATACATGTAATTACAATTTTTTCAATACTTATACATTCATTTGATATTGCACATTTGTTAATGAATTTCAGTTTGAAAAAAAAATTGAATCTTGGAGTACCTACCTAATGGTGGACACTTATATAAAATGTAACTTACACTTAGGAAGTTAGTTCAAACAATCAGAAGCCTATTGTCGAATTTAAATACTTAAGAAACATTCTGAAAGAAAAACATCTTCTAATGCTTTAATACGCATTAGCTTGGGGAGGGGCCTATATTAATATTATAAAGAATGTTGAAGTAATTCAAAAATGGTTTTTGAAAGTTATATTCAGAAAACCAAATATTTACCCATTAGATGACCTTCACAATCTTAGATGTGAAACAAATATTTCATTTGACATTAGATGCTGACCAGAAAACTAAACCGGAGCAAAATATTTCTAAATTAGTTTGAAATCCCTGAAACAACTAAAAATCATTTTATATAGTAGACAATGGAAGTCGGAATTAGTGAAATTCATTTCTAGATTACTCCTACACCACTAGATCAGAAAAATTTACCATTTTGGTTTCACATGTGACTGAAACTATAGCCCAGAGATGTAGATATATAACGATCTGCCAAGGGAATAACAAATCAATGAGACGCATTTCTTTATTATATATCCTCCCAAATATCGATCAATGCAATCCTTATTTGTATTGAATATTGGAATTCGAACAGAAGATAGATACTAACAGAAATATTATAACTATTTCTTCAAACGAGACTCAACCTCTGACGAAAGCAAGAAACTCTTTGGAAGGTTCGAAATAGATGAATATTTCAATCTAGCAGACCACTATCATAATATTCATGCAGTCATTGTTCACTGTGGTTCTGGGGTTGAATTTCATGACATACCATTTGATTATCGACTGCAGGTGCAACATGTTACCGGCAGTGACGAAGTGGACCTTTCAGATGGCGAAATTCCTTTTTTTACGCCTTGGTCAAAGACGAAGCGGACGGGCTTAAGTTTGACGATAGTCGTGTCACGAAGTGTTCTGGCGATGCATTGAATTTATTGGAGGTTCTGGAGACACTCTACATTTTGTTTTATAAGAGAGAGGACATTGGTAGATCAAGATCTTCAGATGATGTGGTGCTGCAGGTTTTTCCGGGTTTTCCTGCAGCTGGAAAAGCATATGCGCCACTAGAATCAATGAAGTCGCCCCGAAGCGCCAATTAATTTTTATTGTTGTTTTTATTTTTATCGTTGTTTTTCTGATAAATATCCTGTTATAACTCTTATTTATATTATTATTTTTGAAAAAAAACCACAAACACTACAAAAATCCTTGAGGCGCTCTTAGTTGGAAAAACGTTCTCAGGAAGTTTATTCCACATGAAGGCAGTTCTCCAAACGGAAGAGTTCTTCAACAGTGAAGTTCGAGGGGTACTGAGTTGAACCCCAAAATGATGAGCAGCCACAGTCCGTCGCGTATTTGTGAAATGTACCGCTCTTGGTGTAATCAAATGTGCCAAGTCACTTGAACACTTCCCGTGAAAGTATCTATTGAATAGAGACAATTCTCCAACCTTTCGTCGATGTTCCAGACTTTCAAGGTTGCAAGAGTTGTTCGTCTCCAATCAGGCGGATGGCTGATTGGAGACGATCTGATCTGAGATGTATAAAGCATCAAACGTTGCTGAGGTGTGAACAGTTTTCTGGTTCGGAACAGTATTCCAAGCCTTTGAGAAGCAATTTGCAATTCCAGTATATGAAAATTCGAGCAATTGCTGATATCAAAGGGATTTAATTTGTTTGGAATGCTCAGTATACAAGTATGTATATGCCTTTTGTTAACGTCAGAACAAGAAAGTGATGTTTTCGTTACACTCTGATAGTTTTTGAATGATCTTGGCAATGTTATCATTGTTCGTAAATCTCTATGTTATTCTTCAGCGATATTGGTAAACTTCAAGCTACCGTGTCTCTCTAAACTTGTGATGTTTTAACTATCATTAGCAAACAACCTCACAAAAATTCGACGAATGTTTTGGACGAGAATCCCAAAACTGTGGATATCAGCCTTCTATAACAACCATCTATTTTGAGAAATACTACTGCAGTTTTGAAGATGATCAGCAAGTGATCATCTTTAAGGGGAAGATCTTCCTCTTGAAGATGATCACTTAGTGATAGAAACACGTGTCGAGGTGTTGAAATAACAGTTTGGTGTGGTGGAAAACTCCAGTAATATTCAGAACTACACCAAAGACTCCAAATAGTGCATCACAAATCCATTTTGAGAACAAATCATAAACATTTTTGTACTTTGATTTTTCGGGCAATAGTTGTGCTGTAGCAACAGCAGCTGCTGCGCTGGAAATTTCGTGAGGCGGCACATTTTCAAACTCACCATAGCTGCTGCTTTCCATAGTTTATTGCGATAAGTGCGAACAAAAACCATGCAAACTTTCAAAAATCCAAATATCTATCAATTTCATGTCAAATAGTTGTCTGTCGTTATTCCGCGCTTTGGTATAATCAACTACTTTTGAATGAGTGGCTGGAAAAACGTTGCATATTGTTTTTCTGTTGTTGAACAACAAAATGTGAATGAACATACCAATTACTAGGTAGGTTCTGTAAACCCAATAGTATGTTTTCGCAACTGAGTTTTATTTGGTGGAGAAACCTTGTACATTATTTTTAGTTTATCATCTGCTGTTTTAGATTACTCTTTGAACATAATAACACTCTCCTGTAAAATTGAACTTTCAGTACACGTTTTTTCAGCCAGGTATTCATTTATCAAAACCGTAACTAGCAATATTTTTATATTTACAATGACAGCAACGATGTGATTCTCTCCGGACTAGCCCGGAAAAATGCTACATTCTCAAAGAAAAAACGTCCGGGAAGTAGGTAGTTAATAATAATAATAATATTTATTTTCCATCAGTCACGGATAACATGTATTGGAATCGTCAAAGTAACAACACCGTTGTTATTAAAACAACGACAAAAAAATCAAAATAAAATAAAATACAGCACAGATACACTTACATATTAAGAATCGTAAAGTTCTTGCAGATTATAAAAACAATTACCAACCAAATAATTCATTAGCAAGTTACTGAATTAATTGAGGTTTGTTATATCTTTTAAATACCTAGGGAGCTTATTGAAAATAGTAAGACCTACCACCGATGGACAATTTAATGTTGTTTTATATTGACGAAACGAAACATGTAGATAACGTTTTTGTCTAGTGTTCACATTATGAATATTTCCATTTGAAGGAAATTTATTCTAGTTTTTGAAAACAAGATTAACAGTTTACAAATGTACATACAGGGTAGGGTTAAAATTGTTGATTTTCGAAATAAATCCCTACAAGAAAATGTACTAGGAACTCATGCTACAATTCGATTTTTTTTCTGTACAATAAACCCATCTGAAGCTAGTGTAGATTTACCCCATACACATGCCATATCGCAACCTTGACGCAACTCGCGCGTGATATAATGATACTAGTTGTTGTTCTATCAAAATACTTTTGGGGTTTCTGAAAAGGTAACACAATTAATTCAATTTGTTTATCACGAGGGTGCAGTTATCCCCAGAAATGCTGTATCATCTGTACTGTTGAGTGTTTGATCATTCATTTGAAATTATACTTTTACGCACTGCCTTTTCCGCACCAATTGACAACTGACTTCAGAGTATTTCCACACTTCTCAAACAGAAGATGATCCACATTACTGGACACCACCAAGGATGTGTCACCAGCGTACATCGATATGGATGAATCTGTGATGAAGTTATCGATTTCATTTATATAAAGAAGGAATAATATCGGACCTAGCACAGATCCTTGTGGTATACCCGTCGTGACGTCCAAGCGATCAGAATCAAAGGTAGTAGTGGTAGACTCTCTATGATATTTCAAGCTAACAAACTGCTGTCTTTTCTTCAGAAACGATAAAGTTCAGTCATAGGCAACACCTCGTATACCATACAAATGAAGCTTTGACATGAGTTGACATTGATTGACACAGTCAAAAGCCCTGCTGAGGTCGCAGAAAATACAAAAACGGGCATTCTCCTGATTCCAGAAGCATTGAAACTGTTTCGATGAATGAAATTATTGTGGACTTGTTTGTGCGAAAGCCATGTTGTTTGTCTGAGAATATTCGATTTTTTTTAGGAGTTTCAGTAACCTATCTAAATAGAAGTTCTCGAAAATCTTGGAGAAACCCGGAATTATCGTAGTTGGCCTATAGTTTTCCAATTTTTCTGGATACTGCTTTTTAAAAATTTGGACAATTTTGCCGACTATCAATATTTTCGGAAATGATCCAGTTAGAAATGACAGGTTGACAAGGAAGGTGAGTGGTATTATAATGAAGGGAATAAATAGATTTCTTGATGACAAATAACGGAATGTTTGCCGAAAAAGCATATTCGAATAACCATAACCCGAATGCTCCTCATGGAATAAATACTTGTGGAGTCGCTACTGACTAGACTTGAAGACACTCCCTGCAAATTCGCCAATAAGTGTGAAACCAACATGTCACAATCTACACGTAAAGCTTGTGTCCCAATTATGTATATTACAAGATACGTATAAATCACTTCTCGAAAATCTACAAAATTTATCGCATTCTTCGGTGTTTATCTGGAGGCGCTGAATGTCTCGAAGTGGTCCATTCGTCATGCCGAATCCTCTTATCGACGCACCGGCCTGTCTTGTTAACATGCAAAAATACTTATTCGCCGAAAGGCCAGCAAGGTCGATTTCGAGCAAGATACTCCGAATTTCGAATTCGAACATTAACTTTTGATGCACAAAGATTCCTATCTCAGAAATTTGCATTTTCCCTCCATTATCAGCAAAGCTATTCTCGTCAATACCTTTCACTGCTATCAGTGAGTCAAAATCTACGATTCTTATGGCGATACGAGAAACATCGAAAGTCGCTTATATCAAACCATTGTATGAGGATATTGAGTATAAATAGTCTTCCAACTGACACATATTGTTAGGTATTTGAGTTACTCAAAGAACGATAAAATTTTTGGTGTTATTTATCGAAAGTAATACCACAAGATCTCCAAGTTAAAACGACTGATTTCTATTTTTTCAAGAAAACTCTGTTGTTTAGCAATACTACAGCCGAACATGTTCTAACATCCGAAAGTGTTTGAAAACTGCCCATGGCATGATGCGTGGAACCAAAAAATCCCAAACAGTACGAGTTTGGAGAGTAGAGATAAGGAAAACCGTCTCGTGTGGAAGGATGCTTCAAAAAGTGTCCTACTTTCAGTACCAAATAACAGTTCAATAAACCCCCAGAATGGTGCTAGCATAGGTACAGTATATGATATGAATTAGCTTGATCGATATAACCTACAATTATTGCTTATTAGCGAGTCAAATCTAAAGAAATGAACTTTGAATGTTCAAGCCCGTCTCGGATATACATACCGAGCCCGAAACCGGTCTGCATGTGTGCCCGTTCCAAAATTGAAGTTCGACTCTTCCAGTTGTATTGCCAATTGCATATGCAGGAAATTTTCTGAGAAGATTCCTGCACTGACGGTAATTGGATATAATCCAACGCAGTTCGTGGTAGTAGCCAGTGGAGTAGTTGTTTTCTGATAGGCGTCAGTCCATTTAACTTACTGTCTAGGTATATCCGAGACGGGCTAGAAAATTTGAAGTTCATTTCTTTAGTTTTAAAATTATAGCTGTGGTAAAACGTTGAGACAGCGACTGAATATTCTTATCAGCTTTAAATAATACTTTTTGTGATTTTGTAGTGCTCACAGTTACAATACATTGATTTTATAATTGTAAGCAATAATGGGTGAAATTTGAGTGGTGAAAAGTTTTCCAAGTGGGCGTAAATTGAAAAATATAAATATTGATTCACCTCATTCTCTGCCGTACTTCCAGCCAACAGCATGTATATTTTTTGTAATTATAAATTTTGAAAAAATCACTAGAAAAACTTTTTTTCAATTGCTTTGTAGAAAAAAAATCAAAACTGTTGTATCTCTTTTAATTTCAATATCATTTATTCCTAAATGTATTATTCCTAAATGTTATATTGATCAAGCGTTAAGAAATGATAAGCAAACAACTGATTATGAAACTTCGGTTTTTATTTTATTTTTATTTTGAAAAGTGCACTATAACAAGAAGAAAGTTGATGACATTGTGAATACGCTAATTTGACAACCGGTGATCGATTCGATCATTTTACAGGTTGCACCCGCAATGTTTATGCTTATGATTTTCCAAGGATCCCAAATAATTGCGTTTGCAACACTTTCTCTCTGGGAGCCAAATCTGGCAAATATCGAATATGCGGAAACAATTTTGCCATAGTTTTCATTGATTTGTGACACTGTGAATCGTCTTGATGAGGCAGCACCAATGGGGTCGTTTTTCCGCAATTTTTGCCTTCAAACGCTCCAGTAACGCTATGCAGGGTGTAACATAAATACGTTAAAATATTCAAATGACGTATTCCTGAGACAATTTTAAGCAAAAAAGTCTATACGAACTTGTGTCCGAAAATGCTTCGTTTCGGAGATACGGGGTGTTGAAATTGAATATTTTTGTTCGCTTTTTCAAAATAACTCTTGCAAAAAATAAGTTATTTGCACGAAATTCAGTACCCGGTATTTTTTGACGTGGGAAATCATAATTTCTTATTAATTTTCATGTAACATCTAGAGGGCGCAGCGTACGCTGTCATTATTTATTTCAAATTGCTCTAACTTTTTTGACAGTTTACTTTTGGTACTTTTCATAAGAAAACCTAATTTCCATCCCTTTTCCAAGTGGAATTTTTTATTCCCAGTTTGTTTATCAGAAAGTGATGGTTCCAATGAAATTAAACTTGCGTTCTGCTTTAAATAATTCGAAGCTAATAGTCATCATTCACTACGGTAGGTCTCACACCTAATTAGTTCATTTATTTTCGTTTCTACAGTTTTAACACTGGAATCATTCCAATTTCTTTTTATTGGTCGAACAAACATCAATACCTCGAATAGACGATAAATATTTCGACAGTTTTATCCTTATCTCTTATTTATTCAAATGAACATAAGGAAAAACTCAAAACTCATATGTGAATTCTCATTACCCAGAGTATTTTCCGTAGGACCATAATCCAGACCTGCAAAATATCAGTTATAAATTTTCAACAGAAACATGAGAATTCAACATATGAAGTAGCTGATCACGTCACAAAGAATTTCAGATTAGTAGAAATGAAATTATAACTATCTTGATAGGAAAGAAATAATTACTATAAAAGAACATCACCAGGAAAAAAGTAAAATTGAGAAATCAAAAGATTTCGTAAACCTGAATGCGATATGTACTTCTTCAACTAGATGAATATAACTACTTTTCTGTTGTAAAACGGAAAACAAAATTCAAGAGGAGTGTATAATTCAACGAGCAAGTAATGGCCATTCCTCACGAGTATAACACTAAACTTTTTTTTATAACATATCGGAAATATTTTGTTTGAAAGTGGTTGGCAATGTTTCATGGTGAATTTCATCAGTTCGGACTTTCATTATTTAATATGATATGATATA
>WOGO01004254.1:0-13452 GCA_015342085.1 Leptinotarsa defecta | reverse complement strand
ATATTCGTAAATGTGAACAACTATTTGCTTAATTGCCAAGAACTCTTTTCGAAACTTTGAGACTCTTCAGTTTCCTAACAATGGTAGAAATGTAGAAAAAATATGCAAACCCGTTCGAAAAACATCTCAGTTAAGTACGAAATTGTGTAAGCGATTTCTTTCTCATATTTCTTTTTCACAGATCGTGGAACACTACATTGTGGAATTTTCACTAAACAGTTTTACAAAAATGCAACAGGTGTTTCGATATACAATAGCTTCTTCAGGCGTGTTAAGTTATACATCTGCAAAGTTGTGTATTGAAGATAATATGTTTGGGATATTTCAAGAATCTCAAAAGACCAAGCACAGAAAGATAACTGGAACATCTGGCGTTGAATAAATCCAAAACAGTCTACTTAATCTCCTGAAGACTGCAACTCGGTTGGTGAAACTCGCGCCAAGGAGACTGTCGTAGTTATGATGTTTTGCGGAGCAATGTTTGTTTTAAAATAACTTTCATTGTTTTGTATATGTATGAAAAAATATATCAATTTTTAGGAAATAATCCACCCCCTCTCTGAAAAATTTTTATTCGATAATATTCGTTGAATATTTGCTTTTCACTTCAAGTTCTCTAACCTCTATATTGCATTCGATGAATTAAAGGTCGGGAAATGAATTCAAAATTTCCTTAAAATTTACTAAAAATTTACCAAAAATTTTCAGAATTGTGAATGGTTTTGAACAAAAATAATCATCGTTCTAATATGATTTTAATTTAATTTTAATTTTCAATATCCAAAAAATAGTTCTTTAGATATAGTAAAAAATGTTGCATCAAGTATTTGAGGGACTACTCGTAATCGTTCAAATCCAATGCTCTATAAGTTTGGGAAAAGCAATCATTCGCAAATCATTATTTGATATAACACAATTCGGACGTAAGTAAAAATTAGACTGAGCGCATTCACCATTTGAGTGATTTTTTTAACGGTGACTCTAGCACTGAGTCGCCATAAGATAATTTGCTCTGGTTGCGTTCATATACTGATGATCGTATTTTAAACCGTACTCAGAGTATTCTTAGCATACTCTGTATACTCTGCTGTACTCTGCCTACTTGCCGAGAGTGAGCTTATGAACGCAACCTCTGTAAATTAATGAAAAAACATGTTTTGTTCTCTTTTGTGACTTCGCTAAATATAGCGATGACTACAATGAAAATATCAATAACTTACCGGGCTATCATATCTTCTGTATTTTCATTTTGTACAACCAGATGACTTATGCTGCGAACAGTATTATTTACCAAAATCCGGGACGCATTCACAAACAGTCTTCGTGCTGTTTTTGCTATGAAAGACATTTCAAATTAGAAAAAATTTGAGATGAATCAAGCTCAATTCGGAACTGAAAGTTTTTGTGACAATTTGTGACAGATAACTGTCAACATTTGATTGATTGTTGGAGCGTTTCAATAAAGATGCATAGAAAATCTGGTGTATCAACCGATTCGCATTTGTTTTGTCGAAAACTACTGACGCGAGAAATGAGACTGGCCACTTTTGTATAAATGTTGGTAGATGGTGCAAGAATCGAAATTTGATTCCAAATGTAAACAACAGAATTGAAGTGTCAACTTCTCACTTGAGTTGTAATCAGTACCTTTGTGAACGACATGCTGAAGTTTTTTGAGCGGCCGTACCAGCGGAAATAGATAAAATGATGGAGTGGGGAATAATTGAGAGGTGCTCTATCTTCTACGCGAGCTTGTTGATGATAACTGTCAAAAAAGACGGCACGGTGCGTTTGTGTTCAGATGCGCGTCACTTGAACAGTGTGATGGAAAACGACTTGAAGATGCCTTGGAAATACAAAGAAATTATGAAAAGCATCAATATAGTCCAATTATTGTCTAGTATAGATTTAACCTGCTATTGGCAGGTACTTATAAAACCAGAGCATCGCCGCTATACGGGTTTCCGTTTTGGCACGAGAAGCTATATTTTCAAAGTTTTTCCTTGTTTGGTTTGAAACTAGCTGGTTTGAAAACAAGCTGTAGCCAGTTTTACAAGGTGTATAGATAAGATTTTGGGCCCATTTTTCATATCCTTCGTTCATGTATACCTGGACGATTTATTGGTTACATCCAACTCTTTCGAAGAACATACTCGTCACTTGGCCGAACTAACTGACTTCGTTAATCATTATCACGAATATTATGGCCATTTTGGAGTTTACAAAACTTGGTGCTCTTTGAAAGCAGACTTTTGGTTACCCAACCTTCATGCTCATGTTTAACGTATTCTAAAAGACTGCGAAGTGTGCCAAAAAGCTAAGATTGCAGTATTGCCTAGACCCGCTTTAGATGCGGTATTTTCGGAGAAGCCAAATGACCTCATTTCGGTTGACCTTTTTGGTCCCCTTCCAAAATCCAGAGGTGGTGTGACTTTCGTCTTTGTTATCGTAGACGTATTCTCTAAGCTGGTGACTCTTTATTGCTAGCATGTTGAATCGTTTACCCATGAACTATTTTGTACAGGTGGGTAAACCGTCTCGAATTTTGAGTGACCAAGGAACACAAATGACTTCGCAAAGATGGAAGAACACTTTACAGGACCATGGTTTGAAAGTAATTTATTCGTCCGTACGGACACATAGTCCTATCCTGTGGATAGGTTAGGTTAGGTGGATAGGACTATACGAGAATTGGGAAGAATCTTGAGAACGTATTGTCATCATCGGCATTCTCGATGGGCGTTCGAGATTCCTAATATGATTAAGTTTCTGAACAACGTGACACATGAAACGACTGAATTTCCTACCGTGGAACTTCACTTCGAGACTCGATCTATTTTGCCACTCCGAGAATTTTTGACAGGTGAACAGATACCTTGTAACTCTCATGTTAAATGCTTCTTTGCCAGGGAAAATTTACAGAAACGGGTAGAGAGACGTGTAGCTCGTTTTCTTTCGATACCTTACCAGCTACCACAAGGTGAATTAGTGCTTCTTAAGGCTAACCCAACTTCGTTCCGCGGTCCTCCACGAGACCAAAAAACTCATGTTGCCATTCGAGTGACCCTACAAAATCAAGATAGTTTTGAAGAAATATTCTTTCTATGTCTTCGAGCACTGTTTCCAAAAACGACAATCTTGGACCTTTGAAAGGGGGGCATATGTGACAATATCCTTGACTACCGGTACCTTTGGTTGAGAAACAGCACTGCTGGCCTTATCGAAGTGGTCATGCATAGCGCAGCTGCGAGACAGTACTCTTCATGGTTATTTGGGAGACATTTCTCGTGTTAGGAATCACACGTTTGGAGGTAAGACCTCGTTAGTTCTGAGCTCGCACAAGTTTCTCAACTTCTGAAAGTGTCGTTCCTATGGAGGCGAAAGCTGATTAACAGAAAAACAGATTTTTAACAGACAGAAACAGATTTGGAGTTATCGGTGAACTCAATGTGACACCCGTGCTTTCTGGTGATAACGAACGCAGATATTTACTACTCCTTACCTGCAGTTATGTTATAGACAATTATTATTAGTTTGACTTGGTTGCTGGTTGGGTACTGCTAGGTATGCTAAAGTTATATCTCCTTTCAGGGTACACTCTAAAATAAATTGTGATAACGTTTCCTCCGGTGGTTTTTGTTGCTGACTGCGTCCCAGCAGAACCTTTTTGCTTCCTTCCTGAACCCATTAGAGTATATTTTGTTACAATATTTATTTTTTCATCACAAACATTTCCTTCAACAGATAGATTCACAGGTAAATTGAATGTTACCATCGACTTTCTTCTGGAAGATCTAGACATGAATGATAATGCATCAAACAATGAAACCAATGTGTCGTTAAAATCTCTATCCAGTGTTGAATCACAGTGGGACGACTTATAATGGGCATTATACGATATACTGTAGACACCTGTTAAGCATTAAGTGACATTCACGTGTGACAGCAATTTCACAACTCTTTAGAAATGGCACTAATATAAGTAAGGCATTATAGTGTTTTTAGGTTTGTAGATATTTTTAGAGAGTTTGAATTTTTTTCAATTTCATATGAAACTGAGAAAAACTATCGTTGTTTTTTTAAGCAATAAAATCCAAAACAAAGATTTTCAGATTTGTTTGTCTGTTTAACTGTTCATTTGTACGCACTGATTTCAAAAACGGCTTACCCGGTTCGGGAATAGTTTTATTAGTATATTCTGGTGAGTTTCACTGAACATTTATGATTAATTCATGTATTACAATCGGTTCATAACTGAAAAAGTCATGTCAATCAAGGAATCATTACGAACTTTTGTTGAAAAAAATTTTGAAGATTCGACTGATTACATTTATAGTTTGTTGAATGATTTTCACATAAGAACATTTTTCTGTTAGAAAATATAGAAATGCCCAAACATTGCATCCAACGTCTTTCATCCAACCACAACGCAAGCAATTATCTTTCCATTTGCCCTCCACATAAACCTATGCTGCATACAAATATTAAACATGTTGAAATCATCCGGATGTCTGAACACGGATTTGGAAACTCATGTACAAAGCAACGACATATCTGCCTCGAATGGTTCAGAAGTTCCATTGATAGGGTTATGTATTGCCTGAAATTAAGTGACAATAATTAGAAGTTAGAAAAAACAATTTTATTCTTCATTCTGTATCCATCTAATGAAGGGTGAGTTTGAGAAGTAAATTGGCAAATTCTTGAGCCGAAAAGACAATAGAATATTGGCTCTGAACGTTTTGCCTATAATTGTGTCGGACATCTTCATTAGTAGTTGGCAGCAATGTGATGCGTCTTCTTAGTTGAATTTGTTGACGTGATTTACACCATACGCCACAATTACACGCATATAAATCAAGAAGCCATAGATATTTACAAATATTGACACAACTTCAATCCGAAGGAGTAAATCACATGGTATCCAGATCGCCGCCGATGCTCCAATAAAGTTCCTCCACACCATTTCACTATTTTAATATACCATTGAAACACAGCACATGGCCTCATTACAATTTCTTCTCACGTTAAAAGGTAAGACCTCGTTAATCCTTAGCTCGCACAAGTTTAGACTTCTGAGGGTTGTCGTTCGTAGGGATGCCACAGCTGGTTAACGGAAAAGCAGATTTTTTTAAGAGGACGTGACACATTTGTTTCATCTACCGCCAAAAATACCCGCCGCAGTACTGAGCGAATAGTTCGAACCCAATCTCTCCATTAGACCACGACTACCTTGCTTGGATGAACATAGTTCCAATCATAGCATTCATCTATTAAGGTTACTGATTACGTAGAATGAGTCCCTCATCAAACATTGGAACAATTCACGTTGATTTTCAATTGATAAACTGAGTGCATTGAATTTCCTTGAATTTTTTCCTCTGAAGGTAACAAATTGAAGATTCTCAAAGCTAGAATTGCAGCCTGTGATGTAAAATAAACTTAACAAAATCACTTTTTTCGTACGTTGGAACTGTAACGTTTTTCTCTACGCTCGGTTCACCAACCAACTTGGCGTCATCAACAAAACGATCTACACAAACTCTCAAACTACAACTCGACCTATTTATATATAACAGGATAAACTATAACTTTCACTTTTACTTATAGTCATCAACTTCTCAAGTGAAAATTTACAGAAAAATGTTTCGTAAATTTTCACCACTTAAGAAAAGGGAAAATTTGGTTATTGCAATGGGTTATTTGTAGGTGTTGATAGATCTCAAACTATCATCATCAACCTAAAGTTGATGATGACTACTACTTTGCACTGACGAAACATCAAATAGCCCGAAACCGGTCTGCAAGTGTACCCGTTCCTATAATTGAAAATCGATTGCAGCAGTTGTATCTCCAACAGCATATGCAGGAAATACTCCTGCACTGATTCCTGCTGAATATAATCCAACGCCCTTCGTGGAATCAACTGGGGGAATAGTTGTTACCTGATAGGTGTCAATCCATTAACCTACAGTGTTTTTAGTCAATTTGAGCATCATTTATGTTGGAAATTATCATTTGTTCAAATGTATATACTAACTTATTGGTTAATTTGTTTAATCAATTCTTTAAAATAGTACATTCAGTTCTTCGGGGAGTAGAGTTCGAAGAGAAAATCTCTATATCTTATCCTAAAAGCTGAAAACTCTACAACAAATATCGTCTTGATAGTTCGTACTGGAATATCTGGTGTAAAATGAATGTATTGAAAACACTTTCCCAATGTCAGAACAAAATTACGGTCTCTCAACGTGCGTTTCGCTAACCAAGTTAGCGTCGTCATGAGATCATTATATTCAGTCATAATATCCTGAGGACGCTAACTTCTTGGGATACATTTCACATTGGTCACAGATAATGAACCAGCTCCAAGGATTTTTCAGTCTAAGGAAGCATTTCATCAAATGACTTCAAGACGTCTTTTCCGAAACGCTTCTTACCTTTCCGGATTCGAATATACTTCAAAATACAAACTTCGGAAGGATAACGAAAGTGTTACACTGGATGGAATTATTGGAGGTGCGGTCAATTAAATTTATGCTGATATGATATTTCAGATTTCCAATAACGATATAACAGCTTCAACTATAAGAAATGAATCTGAAAAATATCCTAATATTAACAGATATTGAGAACTTGAATGAAAAGCCGAATGACTCTGAATTCACTTTATTCAACGAATTAAGCTTACGTTTCAGAATATTTGAAGTGTTTCACAAAACTCATCTTGAAATCACCAAACTGACACAGCTTGCCCATCGCTATGATTACTGGCAGTTTATTGGCATTAGATATCGAAACAACTATCCGTTCGATTCCCGGCTTATGAGATATAGTTGATTTTCGTTTCAGATGAATGAGGAAGATTGTGATGATTCGTTTATCGCTCTGTATAACAGTTCAGTTACTGCAGCTGTAGAAATTCTAAATGGTGTGGCCATTGTCAACTGTATTTTCGTGTCTAACGTTTCAAGTTCAATCTTGAAGGACAATATTTATTCATGAGCATTTATGATATGTTCACTGAACTAGCAGAGTGCAATTGCAGCACCCTTATTCCTTGAGAATCCGTTCTGATTTGGTGAACCAAGCTCAATTGAATATAGCTACACCGAAATATACAACTGAATTTTATGACGTTTAAATTTACAATTGTTTTCTGTATTGTTTTGTAATATGGGTTTTTTGGAAATTACTGATGATGAAGACTTCGTTGGAAACATGAATTTTGTTGAAAACGGTAGAGAGGCAAAAATCACTGATAATATAAAATTATTCTATTTTAACATTGCCGTTTTATGCAATTGGAAAGTGTCTCCCAAATACAGGCAATTATTCCAATGTTGTTGAAATTACAGGTAGTAGTTATATAGAATGTTACAGAAATGATGGAAACAATTTCTCAACATTAGTTGAATATACTCTATTTTTTGTTGATACGGATTTCTACTGAAGAAGGGAGTTGAACAAATTTATCTTCCTAATCTAAGAGTAATTAAGAAACGTATCTTGAAAATGATTTATGGAAAACATTCCTCTTTTTCCATTCCCTCTATTCTAGAATCATCATCAATCATTTACTCATGAAGTATCCAATATTTAGTTGAGAAATCAAATAAATGCCCCCTTATCCCAGAACAAACACAAGCACTATAGGAAAATCCTCAAGGCAATCTAAGAGCGGTGCATGTGCGAATGTAGTGATTCATATTGGATTTGAATTGCTGAAGATTAAATCCATTTGGAAAAACATTCTTAGGAAGTTTATTCCACATAAACGCCGTTCTCCAAATTGAATGGAAGAGTTCTTAAACAGTAGAGTTCTAAGTGTACTGAATCGAACCTGGAACCGATGAGCAGCCACAGTCCGTCGCGTATTTCTGATATGTAGCGCTCTTGGTGAAATCAAATGTGTCAAGTCAGTTGAACACTCCCCGTGAAAGTATCTAGAGAAGAGAGACAAATCTCCAATTTTTCTTCAATGTTCCGTACTATCAAGGATGCAAGTGATGTTCTCGTTCCCAGTCAGGCGGATGGCTCTTTTCTGAATGGAATCCAGCAGCTTCAGGGTATATTTGGGGGCGGAACTCCTTAGGTACATGAGAACAATACTCCAAAGAAGGTCTAATCTGAGTTTTATAAAGCATCAAAAGTTGCTGAGGTGTGTACAGTTTTCTGGTTCGGAAGAGTGTTTCAAGCTTTTAAGAAACGGCTTTTGTAATTCCTTGTGCTATACAAGAAATAAACCTGACGTAACGTATAAATGCTAATGAGTGAAAAAGTCTTAGAAATTACTAATGAAAAGCATCGTATGATAAGTTGCCAAGAGACCAAAAAGCTTTTCATTAAAAGATGGATACTTAAGAAACATTAATAATTGTTGCTCCCTTCTTCTGCTCAAGCTAATTAATACTTGAATATCAATATGTCGTTAACAATATAAGAATGTAGACTTTCACGACTGGGGTCAATGTTTTGATTGGTTTCCGGGTTTTGTCGTGGTCTTCTTTAGTTATAACCAATGTTGATTTATTCATCACTTGCTAACGTGTATGACTTTTTGTTTGTTCTGTGCATCTATTCATTAATTGTTATGTCAGATCTTTCATCTTCAAATATTTGAATAGATCCCTTACTACAAGTTTTTCCTAAGGTCAATTTAGTTTACATCGTCACCTCAGAATTTTGTTATATTGTGAAACTAGATAGTTCGTACTATAACCTCTGGCGTTAAATGAATCTATTAAAACACGTTCCCATCACCAGAACAATATGTATATAAAAAGAATACGAGCACTTCCATGTACGATCCTGACAGCTCCCAATTGTACACAAAAAAATGGCGGAACTACAATTTCTTGTCCATAAACTGTTCACATTTTCCTCGAGCGAATAAAGGTATTAGATTGAGAAAAGAGTTGTTAGGGAGGTGGTTGAAAGCAACGGGTATCCATCAAAAATAGTGAATAAATTAATTAGAAAACGAAAATTTAGTGAGTATCTTCTTTTCACAAAAGAAAGATTTAAAATTCATAGTGCTTCCATATGAACACAAATACACTTAGTAGTGAAATTTAGTCATAATGGTCTCTTGAGTTCGCTAACTTTGTTAGCGAAACGCGCGTCGAGAGATCGTAATTTTTGTTCTGGTATTGGGAAAGTGTTTTCAATAGATTGTGAAATTATACAATTTGAATGAACTTTTGTTGTTGTTATTGACAGACACTGAAAAAATTTTGAAGAAACTGAGACTGGATTACTCCGTTTCTTTCAATAATATCACCAGATTTTCCAAAAGGGGATTGTTAAATGCTTTGAAGGATCCTCGAATAAGAAGGGAACAATTATTGGAGAATACTATTTCAGAATACGGCAATAGTCTCCTATTATAAGCAATATAAGACGATATAATAACTACAAGCTCTAATTGAAAATATTTCTCGGAAATTTTGAAATGAACCATATCATCTTAATAATCAGGAAAAAGCTACGGTACGGTTGTACGGCATAATTTTCTCACTTTTCTATGAATAATTCAGATTATAAAAAATGAAAAATTTGAATTAGATATGATTTTTTTTTCGAATATTGTGAATTTTCAAATTTATCATCATGAACCACCCTTAGAATATAATGTTTTTAATTTTTTCATTCTGATTGTTTCATAAAAATTAAAAAACAATTACAATGTTCATAAGTTTTTCAAAATTTTTTCTTAGAATTCAGAATGAGTTTTTACGGGAAAAATTGTTTTCCGAAAACATTTCCATTTCTCGAAACGCATTTGTAAATATTGATGTATTGAGAAACTGTATTGATCTTTCATATTCTTAAAAAAATTGCCATTTTCAATTTTTTCATCAAATGAAGAAATCATTGAATACAAATGAAGTATTGCCCAATATTTTTCTCAATAGTAAAACATATTGATAGAAAATTTATTTGAAAATTCATAAATATTTCATTTAATGAACGAAAAAAATACACGGAAAAATATTTTTATAGAATGCCTTATTATTATTGAAATTTTTGAAAAAGTGTTTATGCAATACCATGCAATTAACAAATACGCAATAACTACAGCAGTGACTTAGTTCTCAGAAATAAAATGGAATATTTCCTTGATAACTGAAATTGATTTCTTTATTTTTTCGTACCTCAAATTATAAAAGGTCAAAATATAAGTATTCTGATTTTTCAAACGATGATTTGTTAAAATACTTCCATAAAGTCTTCAGTTTGAAAAATATCAGTCTTCATGTGAATTTTCTATTTGTAAAAATTCTGTATTCAACAAAGTTATAACTAAGTGAATAGAACTGGCCGATACTTTTTGAAAACAAATATTAAAAAACTAATCATTACAGTTTATTGTATGATTTTCACTATACGACTATACGAGGAAGCTATTGTTTAGCGAAACGCGTGTCGCGGTTTTTGTAAAACCCTTTATAGAAAAAATCATACAATAAACTGTATTAATTAGTTTTTTCAAATTATAACTGATAAACAATCTGCAGGATTTTCTTAACATAGTATTATTGTTCATTCATCTATCTAACTGATAAATGTTTTTTTCTATTCCTCAATAATTATATTTAGGTGTTTTTTCGAAATGGAAGCGAATCCAGCAGCGCGCTCAGATGCATCAATATATATTTTTAGACTATTTCCACTTATAAATTGAACTAATAAATATTATTGATATAATTTCCGAATTTGGACTTTTTGTAAGACATTTTTTTCACTTCAAGGTTTTTTCATTTGTCGGATATTTGCAATACTTCTCGAAATATTCACTAAAAACGAAACATGGAACACGTATTTGCTCTAAGCTTTCATTTTTTTTCGTAGAATTTGAAATTTCTCAAAAAGGAGAAGTATCGAAAAGGAGCTCGATGCTCAGACTATAGAAAGTTAAAGAAATATTTTGAAATGACGCGCTTTTGGATTTTTGCTATAATTTCTTGTCTTGCGGTACTTTTTCGATAGTCTGAGAATAGGCACTATTCCATTTTCAATATGGTATATTTCTAAATCTCATGTAACACGTATATACAAGAGATGGAAAACTATAATCAATAAAAAACAAAAAACCGGATATTCCCATCCTGATGCGGGGTGTATACATCACGCTAATAATGCACGGTCTATCTACCCATCGGTTACGGGTGGAACCATGCGGAACTTCCAATGACACATTCCGTGTTTTGTTCGAGTGCGTGTAAAGTTATTACTGAACATACATGGTGGATTCTATGAAGCTTATAGGTGATAATCGTTAGACACAAGTATATGAAAATACAAAATGTAGGATTGATGTATCGAAGAATTCTTAGGTAATGATTGATATCAAGAAGCTCTGTAACGAATGTTTCTTAACGGAGATACCACTGAAATTATCGGTCGCAATGTTGCCAACGAAGCTGTTACAGGTGTCTGTATGTATATATGTAATACCTAATTTCAATGAAAATCATAATTTGTTTCGTGACACTGTATTTATATAGAAAAATATAAAGGGTTGAACATTTTACAACAATTCAATAGGTGTTTCCTGATGTGTTCTTGTCTCGCTGATCGAATAATGTTGCCGCCTTTGCTGCCTTATGGGCTATTGTGAAAACTTGTATATTTAATAAACGTTCAAAAGTAACGTCGATTTGAGGCATCAACCCCTAGAAAGCTGTGCTCGATACACCCAAATTGCACTTTTACTATTCCAGAAAAATATCAAAATGAATATCTTTTGATGAAAGGTAATCTGAAAACTCTGGTGTAGAATAAATCCGAAACAATAACTGCTCCCAACTACCATAACTGGAACACTTTCTACAACAAGCTCTACACCAAATAAGTTGGTGTATTCGAAAGAAAAAGCCCGACCTATTTATATCTGATAAGGTAAACTTTCATTTAAACTTCCAGACACAATGAAGATAAACAATTGGCTCACACCATACGTGTGAGCCCAAACGAAAGCATGCAAAAGTCTAGTATTGTGTACCGATCTAAATAACTTTGGACAATGATCGTTAATCCATTCTTTGAAACGAGTTTTGAAAGCTCGCTAAGTCTGACCGATATATTTTTTATCATAGCTTATTTCGTATACCACCGACTTTTCTTTTTCCAACAATTTTTTCTTAGGGTTACCTAAAGAAATATTATCAAAAGATTGAAGGAGAAAAATGTTTTCTATTTGAAAGCAGACATAGGTTGTAAAATTAAAATTTTTAGTCAGATTGATAATTTATCTAGCTACAACCCATATCCATTTTCTGTGAAGAAACCAACCACGATCTCGGTCTACAGCCTGAACAAGAAACAGAACACAGTAATGTATATTCAGAAGGAAATGAAATAGAACAACCAACTGATGCATCTCCACCTTCAAAACTTGAGTTGGAAACGGTTCTTATTCTAGGGGACGAATAAATGATCAAACACTCGACAGTTCAGATGATACAGCATTTCTGGTGATAACCATGAATGCATATCTGACTTGGAAAAAACATTTCACCCTCGTGATGAACAAATTGAAATCATTATGTTACCTTTTCAGAAACCTCAGAAGCATTTTAACAGAACAACAACTATTAACATTATATCTCGCGCAAGTTGCGTCAATGTTGCGATATGGCATATGTATATGGGGTAACTCTACACTAGCTTCAGATGTGTTTATTGTACAGAAAATAAATATTCGTATAGTAGCAGGAGTTCCTAGTACATTTTCTTGTAGGAATATATTTTGAAAATTTTGAATCTTAATCCTAACCTGTGTGTACATTTTTGAACTGTCAATCTATGTTGTTAAAAACAAGAATAGATTTCCTACAAACGGAAGTATTCATAATGTGAACACTAGACAAAAAAGTGTTGTCCATGTTCCGTTTCGTCAGTATGAAACAACGCTAAATTGTCCACCGCTATTCATACCATTACTACTACTATTTTCAATGAACTACCTAGGTGTTTAATAGTATATTATATACCTAGGGTGAGAAGTGAGTTTTATATCCTGAGGCGCGTAGCGCCGAGGGATATAAAAATGCTCGGTAAATAATAGCTTTCTCAGCCGAGGTATATATATATATAATTTTTTTCACCACTAACATTGATATATTATTAATTTTAACTTTGGCATTAGTAATTTTCTAACAATTTGTTGAATATATCGGAATATCAAGTAGAGTGGAGCGTGTTTCATGTAAACATTTGACATGTATCCAATTTTGATATGAATCTAGGAAATATCTCATTGCATTTTTGATATATTTCACTGTTCCACTTCTCTCATCGCTTCTGTACCTATCTTCAGAACTTAGAATTTCTCAATTCTGCATTATAGTGAGAAAGAAATTTTGTTGGTTATATGATAACCCAAGGCAGCTATGAATTGTTGCATGTCAAATTGAAACGGTACAGTTTCCATGTTGAATACGCGAT
>WOGO01004253.1:0-13452 GCA_015342085.1 Leptinotarsa defecta | reverse complement strand
GTTTCTCAACTTCTGAGAGTTGTCGTTCGTATGGGGGCGGCAGCTGATTAACGGAAAAACAGATTTTAAACAGATTTAAACAGATTTTTTATGAAGTGCTGAAAATGAAAACTGCTGAAATAATTAAACGGTATGTTGAAAATAGAATAATTAAGGTACG
This sequence comes from Leptinotarsa defecta, assembly GCA_015342085.1. NCBI lineage: Eukaryota > Metazoa > Arthropoda > Insecta > Coleoptera > Chrysomelidae > Leptinotarsa > Leptinotarsa defecta. The sequence goes on along the minus strand of WOGO01004253.1, from coordinate 13,292 downwards.
TCTTTTTGTAACTTCAATTCAGTTAACAAATTATTATGTGAAAATTGCTGTCTTTTTAGCAGCCAATCTTTGGACCACCTGCGACGTTTTTTTCTATTTTACTTTTTTATCACTAATGCCGCTGCCACTGTCAATCGTTTCATCGTGTCGCTGTCCAAACTCCAAACTACCTGCGAACTGGCTTTGTGACCTGACAATGTATGAACGCTTCGTCCCTACAATTTTGCACGTACAATTTTACTCGCCAAGGTTAAAATTGTAGGGCAACATTGCAGTGTATGGCGGCCTTAACAGGTGAATGACTTTATAACCTAAAATAAACACTCGTACTTTCGTACGAGTTTACTCCACATGCAGCTTTGCCGTTTGGGCTCAGCTTTCATAAAGAATTTTTTTAGTCCAACAAGTCAATTATCTAAACAAGAAACTACCGGTCTTTCTTGTGTCTCCACTTCAGGAAGTTAATGAAACTTAAAATGACAATTTCGTATGGTTAAGATTAGATGTGTTAAGCAGATATATTCGGTGTTCAGATTACTTGGACAAACCTACGATAAATCGCAAAATTTATCATTATCACTTACACAATTAAGTTTTTTTGGTAAAGAAAAGTTTTGGCTTTTTACTTCTCCATCTTCACATAAAAAAATGTGGGATGCTTGCAAAGGAAGAAAGCAATTAATTTCAAAATAAACTCTTTACAGAGATGTGTAGATCATGCAAAGAAGTTACTTTCAGACAAAAATTGGAAAAAGCCTTCTAGAAACAACTACTTTCATATAAACATTGAACTACACGAAAGAAAAATTACTTACGAAACAACTTTTTTTATATGAACATTGAATTACACAAAAAAACGCTTTTTCCTATTCAGTTTGTATCCCAAACATTCGTTGTGGAATGTTATCAGATATCATTCACAGGACTGCTACACAATATGGTGACAAGTGGTCAGAAAAAAATAAAAAAAACATATAGTTCTACTTCGGATCAAAATAAATTTTTACTGTTATTGTATTTGTATATTTCAAAATTTTCACACAAACTTTTATTAATGTTCTCTACATTTATATTTCAATTTCTGTTAAAGCTATCCTAAAACTTTTTTGCCGTTAATATCTACAGTTTTTATGTTTTTGGTGTTGATCAGTAAAATTTGGAACCTCTGACGTGAACTTAATCTATTGAAAACACCAGAACAAAAATGCCGTTTCTCGACGCGCGTTTCGCTAACCAAGTTGGTTGTAGATGACTAAGACTAACGCAATTCTAAGTAATACCCTGATGATGCTAACTTGGTTATCGAAACGTTCGTTGAGAGACAGCATTTTTGTTATTTCGAGGTAAGTGTTTTCAATATATTTTCGGCGTTGCTAACGGTAAAATAAATTTTCTTTGTCTTTTGTCGCCTGTTACGCCAACAGTTCGAAAAAAGAATCGCATGTAGAACAACGCATAGCGGACCATGTTAACTTAAGTGAACGTAAATGATCCGAAATTAGTTTGTAGACTATTTAAGATACTAGTTCCGAAAGTGGTTCAAGACAAGTGAACAAGTGAAATAATTATAAAATAACTGAAGTATACTATTGACTTGTAAATATTAAATTGCTAAAAAAATCGTTAAAGTTGATTTCAATCGCATTTGGCCAGTTCTCCTCCTATTACATGTCACTAATATAAGTCATGTAACAGTCACAGGATTTAAGTTTGTCCAGCCCTGCGCAGACTGCTTCCATATTGCGTCACTATTCTTGTTCTCCTCATCTTCATTTCGTTGTGTTGTCACTTTCTTCCACTCTCTTTTGTCCTTTTGTCTTGTTTTCTGTGTGGTGGGGGTATATCAGTGGCTTCACATACCACATTCTTTTTATAATGTACATGCGAGGTTATAGTCATGATGTTGTGGTTGATAAGTTTTGATTTTTTTGCTTGCTACTTCTATTGGTATAAACATTTTCAATTTTACAGTATTTCTTCTGAAAAATGTTGTACTTTCAAAGTTTTTAAGCCACTCTAATGCATGCACCAGAGTCCCAATCTAGTTCCTTGAAACTTGATCAAAAGTACCTTAAAACGAATCTGAATAGTTAGAAATGATTGTTTCAATTTTTGTTACAGACTCTTGTACTGACTACAACCAGTAATAAATACTTTCTAGAAAATCCACTCTGATATTCGAATCGAATAGCGATCCGATCCATGAAGTGCCTCTTATCGCATAATTATTATTTATGTGGTAAATTAATCGAAAACCACACAAGTCAACAAGATTTGACATGAAAAATTAAGCCAAATATAAAATGCGTTGATCAAGAAATGCATAAATTGGTTATTTGCTAAAAAATGTCAAATTGGTACAAGGTGGGAAATTATATAAAATGCGTTTTGAAAATAAATTTATATGTTACTGTCATTATCACAATATATAAAGCATGAACGTAATAAAAAGTATTGAATGAAATTACGTTGTTACTGGATAAGAAAATTCACAGTAAATGTCCAATGATCAGTAATGACAGGTAGACAAAGACCTACTCCGTTATTAACGTCTTTGCTGACATTTTACAGCACAACTGTTATGAACTGCTTTATGAATATGAAATACATGAGTCAGCTTTCTAGTATAGCAAAAATTTGTTTATTTCACATGAGTTTTCTACTTCTACGAGCGGTTGAAAATGTTCTACTTCTACAAAAACTATCCGTAAATATAGTGGCAAAGACGAGCCGTACAGAAGTAAAAAAAGAACCAACTGACAGAGATTCACATTTTCAAGCATTCTTGAAAAATAAGAAAGTGGTTGAAAGCATATAATCAAGTTGAAAGACACTTTAATGAAATGAATGATCAGAAGAATTTCATTTCAGAGCAGAATAAAAATGTATGATCCATTAACTGTACAAATTACTGTAATGAAAAACGTGGTACAAGAAAATTCTATGAAAATTTTCAACTTGGAGAGCTCAAAGAAAATAATAATACTTATAGAAAAACAGTTGAGAGAAGAAAACATATTTTCAAGATATGACATTTATTCTGTCTTCTGAACAAAAAAAAATCAAAATTTCATTTGCAATAATTCAATATTATATATAAATTAGACCCAGGAAAAACTGGTATATTGGTCAATTTTGTAGGATATCTATACTAGAGGTTTTACAACTAGAGGAAATTAAGTAAAGAAAACTTATGATACGATGTTTCGGAATGAAACTCACGTGATGCACCGGAAACGCATTGATCTTCACAAACTTTATTTTCAAAAAATGTATGTCACATGTTTCGATATCATAGTAGTTTTTTCATAGTAAATAACAAACTACCAAAAAGCTATGTGATAGCGGAAACAAATCGTTTCCGTAGTTTGTGAAATTACTACGGATGTTCATCGAATAACGGCCTGTAGCCGGTCGGTTTGACGTGGGTGCATTGCTCCATTCACTCATTCGACCTCTGTGTGAACCGGTGGTTCGATCTGTAAGGCCGGACGATCGATTTTCACTCCCTATCACCCAACCCGTTCTAGGAATCACACGTTAAAAGGTAAGACCTCGTTAGTCCTTAGCTCGCACAAGTTTCGACTTTTGAGAGTAGTCGTTAGTAGGAGAGCGACAGCTGGTTGACGGAATAACAGATTTGAACAGATTTTCAAACAGTCAATCAGATAATTCCATATTTATATGAAAGTAGTTGTTTCGAGAGGGTTTTTTTCCAGTTTGTATCTGAAAGTAACTTATATGTATGATCTACATATCTTCGTAAAGAGGTTTTTTATATTAACTACTTTCTTTCTTCCTCTAGAAGTTTCTCACATATAAGATGGAGGAGTAGAAAGTTAAAGCTTTTCTTTCCCAAAAACAAATCTCTTCTAAAAATATACCCCTCTCAATTCAAATAAGATTTTTCACTTCTGCAATTTTTCCTATGATGAAAAGAAAAAATTAAGAATCAAATATACAAAAAAAAACAGCATATATCCTAAACAAAATTTGAATGTTGTTTAATTTTCTTTAGAGGGGTAAGTATTCTTTCACATTGGAAATATTTGACTGCAGTCGACAACTTTTGTCAATTGTTCTTTCCTTTCATATTTCCGTTTCTCACGGAGACGAAAATTTGACAGTTTACATATACAGGGTGTAACAAAAGTACGTTAAAATATTCAAGAGACGTATTCCTGCGAAAATTTTAATAAAAAAAGTTTATATGAACTGTGCCCGGAAATGTTTCGATTCGGAGATACAGAGTGTTGAAATTGAATTTTATTGTTCACTTTTTGAGATTAACTCTTGCAAAAAATAAGTTGTTTGCACGAAATTCGGTACCCGCGGAGTTTTTTTGACGTGGAAATCATAAGTTCGTATTAATTTTCATGTAACACCTAGAGGGCGCTGCGAACGCTATCATTATTTATTTCAAATTGCCCTAGCTTTTTTGACAGTGAACTTTTGGTACTTTTCATGAAAAAATCTAAATCCCACACCTTTTCCAAGGAAAACAGGCACCCACTTCGATGCATTTTACTCAGCTCCTATAGAAGTAACTGAAGTGCCTGAGAATATTACAGTATGTGGTGAAAATAAACAACTTTTTTCTATAAAATGTTTATCAGAAAACCATTCGTTTTCGAGGAGCAAAGTAATATGCATCGATATAGAAAATTGTAAATATCTCGAAAACGATAACCTCCAGCGTTGTTGAGAAAGTATACCTTTCGTACTTGGAAAAGGTGTGGGAATTAGGTTTTTTCATGAATAATACCAAAAGGTCACTTTCAAAAAAGTTAGGGCAATACGAAACTATGATTTCCCACGTCAAAAACGAACAAAAAAATTAAATTTTAACACCCTGTATCTCAGTAACGGAGTCCTTCCGGACACAAGTTTAAATAAACTCTATTTCTTAAAATTGTCTCAGAAATACGTCACTTGAATATTTTAACATACTATGTCCCTACTTATACAGTAAAAGTAACCAGTCTCTGAACTAATTCTATTCTCCGTCTCCCTGATACGATATAAGACAATGTTGTTTCGGGTTAGAACAAAATGTCCATAAACGAAGTGAATTTTGACTTGCAGCCAAATTGAGTTCAAGTACATTCCCAGTAACCTCGATCCGTCGGTTGACAATTTAAAATAGACCGTTTCAAATTTTGTAGGATTCTCAATTACTATTTTGTTTATAATTTCCATCATCAATTTGGCATGTTTATAAATACCACTTTGATTACGTAATAGGAACCATTTTAATTACGAAATGAGTGTACGAGTATGTTCACCAATGGGAATTCCTGTGCCGAGCGTATTTCACAAACCTATAATTAAAATGAAATTTTGTCTTTACCAAATGCGTTGCAAATGTTATTACTTTTACAAAACTAAAATAGGATATTCGAATGGTAATTTGATTATTTTCTTCAATCCAATCATCTCACAATTTAATATTAACGGCAAAAATTTGTCTGATCATTAGGGCAATAGATACTCAATGAAATTTAATTGCACTTTTGTTCTAGAACAGAAATATAAATCATACATAGTCGTTCAGACACTTCACAATTCACAATTTTTCACAATACAGAATTATTGAAGAGTTGATAGATATCACATCGAGGCACTTGCATTCGTCCATGTTTGCATTTCGTAGAAACGCCACTTTGTACCAAAAAAGAAAAAATATGTCCTTTTAATTTCTTCCATGCACTTTGATGACAAAATTGACGCAGCGACAGGAGACCAGGCATGTTTGATTAACTGTGATAACATAATTAAATGCGGTTTGATTCGGCTGACCAAAAGATGGCTGCATATAATGTACGTAGAACCACTTGCAGGTGGCCGATGGTTATCTTCTATATAATGTGCTCAACATCACAGGAGCGAATGCTTTTGTGATAGTCAAGCAATGCCCCTCCCCCAGATAAAAATTACAAACACCGGAGGTTATTTCTGAAAAAACTTGCTCATGACAGTTATGGAAAATCTAACTAATCGAGCAACTAATCCACAAATTAGAAAAGATATCAGGGGTTTGGCGTTGAAGTTCTCTGGTACGATCACTCTCCCTTCGCAAGCAAGGCGCAAAAATGAACATAGACGTTGTGCTTATTGCAGAAATAAAAAAACGAGATATTTTTGCAAACGGTTTTCAAAATGGCTTTGTTTGGAACACGCTAATTCATTTTGTAGAGATTGCGAGGATGAAAGTTACGAAAATTAACTTTATTTTTGATTAATTCATTTATAGTCTATTTTTTCAAGTTATGCAGCAATTTGAAAAAACAGGTGTTATTTTTGTGTTTGGATTAGATACCTTTGATTTTGTTAATCAATATATTAATAAACAATTCTCAATGAAAAGTTTTTTTCACTTTATTCATCCCATTATTTTTGTTAACTGAAAAACGTGTCTGACAGACACCGCCCGAGTGTGCATCACCGGGTGCAGGAGGTTTAATCGTGAGTTAATTTTCTTTTTTTAGAGCATGTAAATGAAAAATTATTTTCAAACATATTCTTTCATATTTTTTTTATTTCTTTGTTATCGCTGGATATGTTCTTTGGTGTATTCATTTAATTCAATTAGTAGGTGTTGCAAGGTCCATCGTTACAACATTTTTGTCTGTGCACCGCCAAACTTACCTTTTTTAAAATTAGTATAACGCCATTTTGGTTTTTCCTCTTCATCTTCACCGGTCCGGCATATTAGATTTACTATGACGTCACTTTGTTATGTCGTGTTTATCTCATCAAGTCATTTTGTCCGATACCGATATCATTGAGTTACTGTGGATATTATGAATCGCTGTATTGAATTAAAAATGGCGGCATAAGGGTAAACGTACATTGCCAGTGGAACCAAAAGTGTATGCTTAATTTGAGTTCAATCGGAAATTCGAAAGTGGGGCAAATTTATCTAGTAAGATTTGTTCAAAGAAACCGGAACAGGTGAAAGTAAACAGAAGCAATTTGAAGAAATGATGTGAGAGATGAAATAGAAACCTTGTCTATTTAAATTATATATTTGAATTTATCAATGTTGAAACGTACATTAGCCATATTGAATTTTATGAAACTTTTTTCGATAACAAGTCAAAATTTCATCAACATCCCAGTTTTAAATCGGAATTTAACAATATCCTGTGTATCTTTGTGAAAACCACAAATGAACAAGAGAGTAGTTTATTTTATTTATATATTTTAATTTACTATCTACTTCAACCTCAAGAATATTATCTGATGACAAACAAGTCATATAAACAAACAAACTAACTTTGAAAAACCCTAAAACTGATTTAACATTTCGACGACATCTTAATTGGATGAACGAAAGGACATTGACATTCAATATTTACTCGAGGATTAGTATCATAGGATGAAGCTCAACAAAAGAAACCCGAAACTGTGTGCTTCCCTTGTTGTTAATAACGGCTAGAATCGGTTCGATAACATTTTCAAGGTTTTCAGCGCATGGCAAATAAGTTCGAATGTTTCGTAATCGACTAGATTTTTTATTTCTCTGATAATGGCCCGCTGTTGCCAAATCCAGATAATTCACAGATGAATCAAATTTGATTGTTGCAATCTGCACTAATTTTTTAAGGTGACAAGGCTATATCGGGTGAGATGAAGAGGAATAAAACTGATCAATGAAGTCGATACGATCGAAATGCGTACAAATTCGTATAGTATTTCCAATACCAATTGGAACAGCACAGAGAAGGGATGCCCGCCTCGACATAGGCGTCGGCATATTATTTTTCAGTGTAGTTTTTCAGTTACTTATTCTTACAATCATAGCAATTGATCACCCCATGAAAAACTTATCTCAACTGAAGTTTTCCACCATGGGTGATTATGAAACACTTCGAAATTTAAGGTAGTTGATTTTCGAGTCGAAAACACTAAAATACGATGAAAACACAAATAATCACACCGAATTCTCGTCAAACATATATTTATAAAATAATGGAGACCAACAAAATTGCTAGAAAAATCAAAATTCTTTTTCGCTATATTCGGATGAGGTGGAATCATCATCTGGTTGAATAACGATTAGATTTATGGAACTAGTAGGATTGGATATGAACAATTTTGCAGCAGAAAATGTGGCTACTTGTTGTTATAATCTATATGCACTTTTAAATCACAGTGGGACTACTTACACAGGGTATTATACAGCATACTGCAGACACTCGCATACTGGCGCGTGGAACAAATACAACAATTTACACGTTGTATGAATCGCTGGTAAGTGGAGAAGCATACGTCCACTTTTATGAAAAGGATGGAACAAAATCGCACTCTTGAGATAACTGAGGGAAAGTTTCTTTGTGCAATTATTATTTATTTGTTGTTAAGTTCAAACAAAGTTGCCCTCTTAAATCGTTTGAGTTGGAAAAAAAATTCTATTTCCAATGAACATTCATTTCAAAAAATCTGTCAGCGAGTGGCGGAGTTTCGAAATTTCTAGCCCCAAATTCAAAACTCAATAATTTAGCAACCAGTTATAGAAATTTAAAAAAGCGAAGGTTCTTGTAGCTATAGAGAATTAATACTCCTTTCATACGAAATATCACAAGATTCCTCTTTGTATTTGAAAAAAAAAAAGTTGATAGCACACTCTCGGCGGCAAAAGTACTAAAAATGATTCCTTTTTACAATTAATTTGCCCAATTTGTCTAACTCTGATATCTTGTCCTGTTCAAAAGTTAGGAGGGGCGGATTTTACGCAATGTACGTCCGCACTGTATAATCATATAATTCCACAAAATGAAATGTCCAAAATTACTCTGTGGACTTGATATTTTTGTTTTATATCTTATTGAAGAAATTAAACAAAATACTCATTCATATGACGGATTCAAATGGGAGTAATTGTTTGCTTAATACTAATTTATTGTTGGTTCTACGATAACTAATGCTTGAACACCCAGTGTTCAAGTAGGCATAGGCAAGTTCATCACACTATTCTCGTTCATGTTTGATGGATTCAATGTTCATTATATTAATGATTTTGAGGGAATAAATGACTGCTTCCTTCAAGTGCGATCTCAATTGTTTTCAACGCGCTTTTATTAGCTTCACCTGTATGTATGTATGTTTGTTTGTAACTCTCGAGCTCGGGATCTGTCTTTGACAGAATTATCAACATTATTGCTTGATCTATTCGCCGGCAGATGACGCTGTATAATTCGAACTCACTTTACATGTATTTCTTCATTTAAAAAAAATATTTTTTTATTAACACGCGTGCCTGATGTAACCCTCATTTGTAGACCTGCTGCCTTTCTTGGGCTCGCTAACTGATTTTCAGGCTACCTCTCCGGAATCAGAAAATATCAATGGTCATTTTTCTAAAAAAATATGGCTGATTGATCCCAAAGTTTAGATAAAATAAATATACTTAAAAAAACTGAAAAAGCGTATTTTTTTAGTTTTTTTCAAACTATATTCATTTGGTAAGACACCACACGCGCCTCACCGATCTACACAGCCAAACCGTATACCATTTTTAACTTCATGTGCATTTCATGAATGATAAATCTAGGAATCCAAAAGAAGTGTCACTAAAAAGGTTTCAGACCAGTAGCGATTTTTTTAATAACATGGTAAAGAAACATTTTTACTACTACAGTACAACTTAGAAATTCCAAGGTTTCATCTCATGTATATATCCACTGATTACGTTCTTATATGGAGTGGCGAGAGAGTAGAAATGACATAGTTACTTCGATATTTTTTGTATCATTGGCGAACTGGACATTTCACTACGAAGATATTTGAAATCCAGTTTGGTTAAGTTACAAAAATAAATTGATTTCTGTTGATCGAGCTACTGGTACATAAGGATGTTATAACAAAATATTATCTACAGGATGGTAGAACAAACATCGATTTTTGACTGGTTTTTCCGACTCCACCCCTTCGGACACTCTTATCTGGTAATTCTGACTCCCACCACTTCGGACACTCTTTTCTGGTAATTCTGACTCTCACCACTGCCATCACCAAGCGCTGATGGAAATCACCTCAAAATTTACAGACACAGCAGGAAGGGTGTTAGTGAGGAATGGTTTCAGTGAGATGTACATATTTATGTACAAAATTTGATTAAAATTGGAATTTGTTTAACTGCATATTTGCTGGCTAGGTCATGATCGCCACCTGTATCTAAACACTGATAAAGATCTGAATCCGAATGTTTCTGATGTGAAATGTGATGGGAAGAGATGAGTACTGTACTGAAAGAGAGAATTTGTGACTGAACTGACGATAACTTCAAAATCCATTATAAATATACTAACAACCCTATATTTTGAGATTTGAAAAAATAGGTTACAAGAGCCCAACACAAGTTCCACACTTCTAATTTTTTCAAGTGTGTTTAATGCTATTTTAGTAAAAATGCCTGAAGAAGCAATGGCATATTAAAGCACGTGTTGCGCTTTTGTAAACTGTTCTGTGAGAATCTCATCATGTGTTAAATATTATTTCCAACAACTGATTTCTGTGGCCATTGCTTTTTCATAAACAGAAGTTATTCTTTTGTCGTTCGTAGAAGTTATCTATAGTTTTCCGTTAGTTTTTCAAGGTTTTCATTTGTGTTGTTACATATTTTCTAGATACATTCATTTTAATAAGTAGAATTCGAAACCTTTGGCATGAAATGAATCTATAAAAAACACTTTTCGCTTTACAGCATCAGGAGATGCTTGGTTGGTTAGCGAAACGCGCGTCGTGAGACAATATTTTTGTTCTGATGAGGGAAAGTGTTTTCGAAAGATATATTTATATACTAACAAACCGCCCCGCCTCCGCATGGGTGCAATGCTGAAATTCAATCACCGGAAATTTAAGGATATGGAGAAACAGTGATGAAAAAATAATTTTGTTTAATGGACACACTTTTTTCCATCACAGCTGGCGCCCCACTTGGAATATTTAAGAATCCTGTCATCTAAGACCTAACAAGCGCCTATATACCAATTTATAGCTTCCTAGGACTAATCAGTACGGAGAAACAGAGATGAATGAGTGAGTGTCAGGTGATTAGTTTCAACTGCAGTTTTTGCATTTATTTCTTTAGTAGCTTTTTTGATATTAACTGACTTTGTGAGACTAAAATAATATAACCTAAAAATCTTGAATAGTACTTTTTGAAGCTAAAACAACCCAAGTTCTTTTCGAGTACTGGTACTTGTACTTGGGAAAGTTTATAAAAAAATGTTTGTATTTTGTACTTGAGACCTAAATTTCACGTATGTACTTGACTCAGCTCTTATGTTGATCTGATAACGGTTTTGTTTCGTTTTGTTTGCCCACCATATATTAAATCAGTAGCTATTGACACCAAGGCACGTAATCAATTTCGAGAATTCCCGATGAGTTGGCATCAATGGCACGCACACATGTTGCCACAGGACTCAAAGGTCGATATAACGTCGCGACGCCTCGTTTCCCAGGAAACTCACGTTTCAGTTCAGAGTCCAGCACCGCGGAAAAGAAGCCGTAAATTGCTCTTAGCACAAAAAACGTAAGGTTTAAATAATTATAAATACCAGAAAAACAAAATAAAAATTTACTACACTTGAGACGAGTTTGCACTTGTCGTTTTTAAGTAATTTTTTATTGGTGGGTGATTCTCATAACGTGAAACCCTCAAACATTTCGTTTGAAAAATGTCAAAATATCCGGGATAAAAAGTTTTATTTTGAGCTCACATTGGTGTTAACATCAAATTTTTTCCGCCCGGCGTTTTTGAAGGTATACGATATTTTCATATGAGAAGCATGCTCACATTTGCAAAAAAAATTATTAAATTCTAAACAATCAAAATGAATCTCAACAAAATTTTGTTTCTCAAAGTTTCAACTACAACAAATAATTTGTAACATTAAAATTATTACCTTGAAAGTGTTTTGTTGTGTTTTACCGTTTCGTTTTTTTGTTTTCCTTTTAACTGAAAAACAAAAAATGAAGGTTTAAAAAAATGAGTGCCTGTAAACAACGAAGTTTTTTTCATATAGATTTCCTTCAGTTTTCTGAATTCACCGAACTGTCAAACAATTTATATTGATTCTCCAGATTATGATCACCGGAAAACGATGTAATCTGTATGCTTATAGTAAAAAAAATATAAACTAGGAATGTTCGTCGAAGTCGCCTAAACAAAAAATTCAAACTTAGAAATTTTTCTGTCGTGTTCGAAGAGAATTTAATTAAAAAAATCCTACATACAAACAAAAAAACTATACCAATTTCAACACTAGTTTATTCTCAGAAAAATGATTTCATTTTGAATGTAGCTAGTTCCATCTTCATTTTTAATAGTCAATGAGACTATTATTTATCATCACGTTTTATTGTTGACGGTATCCTAATATAGTTATTACACAATATATCAGTCTGTCGTATTCAAAAAACACTTTTTGTGAGATTTTCACTAAAAAGTTTTACAAAAACGCAACACGTGTTTCGTCAAACAATGGCTTCTTCGGGCGTGTCTTTACAGTTTTACAAAAACGCAACACGTGTTTCGCCATACAATGGCTTCTTCGGGTGTGTCTTTACAGTTTTATAAAAACGCAATACGTGTTTTGCCATACAATGTACGGCAGAACACGTGTTGCGTTTTTTGAATACGTTATTTATGGATTTTCATCAAGTATCGACCAATTCAATCATATACCAATCTGTGGTTCATTCTAGCATGTTCGTTTTAAAATATTATACGGATACCACGAAACTCAGACATATGCAACATTCAGAATCAATACATCTAGTGGTTATTATGAGTATATCAGTCATCTATGGCATAATGAGGTCAACTAGAGGAGATTCAACCCTACACTGTAATACCTTCTGTATTTCGTTTAGTTAAACCAAACTAGTGAAATCTTTCTCAATTAAAATGATCAGTCCACCGGTTATTTGTGTGAGAAGTGTCTGATTACAAGTAAATTGTTAGTGTATATGTTACGGTAAAAGTACATAATTCTTTAAATGTATACAATTACCGGTAATTGTATACATTTACACAAAATTTGCCTCTTGTTATTAATTTAGGCAAAAAAACCTCTTGTTTTTAATTTACGTTAAGAAATATCGTAAAAAAGCCTCTTGTTTTTGATTCAGGTTTAAAAAAATAAATAAAAATTACACTACTTGAAAAACTATTTGATTTCATTGTTTTTATTTCTTATTTTCATTTCATTTTATTACTTTTACCGCTGTACCTTGGTTATTGTATACAATTGCCGGTAAAAGTAGATAATTGAGAATAA
>WOGO01004252.1:0-13452 GCA_015342085.1 Leptinotarsa defecta | reverse complement strand
TTACGTCCAGACAAATATGACGAACATCCAACACGGAACCTGTACAAACTAGTATAGGGAACGAGACTGATGGAATGGGTGTCATGAGAAGATGGGAGAATAAACGCAATAAGCCCAAGAGGCTGCAGAGTTTTCTGGAGACTTGGACTAAATGGACAAGTCAGACAGCTTCCAAGGGACCAAAAAAAAAATCAAATTTGTTAACGGCGTCACTAGATATCTAGATCATCCTGTGGATATCCATGAAAAGACCATTATTTGGCCACACAAACATTGAATGGACATCTATATGCTGTTCGTGGCTACCTTACATGGACTTGAAATAAAATTCCGAAAAATATCTATGAAAGATCCATTATTATTATGAAGAGCATTTGTAGATTCTCTCAAACATCATTCACTTATATGCATTTCCTTTGAGATTTTTGTCATATTATCAACTCAAAGAATTCAGTGTAATTACAATATCAATTGCCTGAAATCGAGAAAATCAAGAAACACAACTATTTATAAATGAAAAAATTTTGAAAACTATGAATGTTCTCTATATTTGAAAGCCAAAGAGCATGGTGCATATTTTTGCAAGCTATGAAAGTGTTTTTATGAAAATCATACAAAATTGCAAAATGTGTACACCATCTACATACAAATAAAATCAAAATATATAAAAGTGAAAACTCGAGTATCAACAAATAAGTAATTCAGTCACTACACATTGGGTACACGTTAAAATAAATAGATGATTCGGATATGCATGGAAATTGTGTACATTCATTTTGTATCAAGTATAGGTCACTACATGTTCTTATCCGTTTTGAAAAATGTAGAATAACATTTATAAAATTAATACATCAAAAACAAACATAAAAGTGAGTATCTTAGAACTGACGTATATTTTATTACACCAGTACCAAGAGATTTTTCATTACAAATAGAAACCTTTTTTATTTGAATTTATCGAAAAAACTCACAGAAACCTTTTTTTTAAATCGCAATCTGAGATCGAAACTGATTCTTTTTTCAAAGAGATGATGAATAAGTCAAGCCAGCCAAACCAACCAAATACTATATGTAACAGTATCGAATAAAAAACGTTTCCGTTTGTATCTGTATTTCTTACCTAATACTGTGTTGTGTTAAGTTCTTGGAATGTCAGCAACAGTAACATCGAAAAAATTATAATTTCTCACACGGTGGCAGATGATATACATACGTCTAATTGAAGAGAATTTCGTTCTCTTGATAACGAAATTGCTATGATAATCAAAATTTGTAATTCTATAAGAATTATTTTTTGTACTCTAAGAGATATAAACAACAACACCCCAATAGAGATAACTAGGGTAGGTGATATATCGCGATATGATTGTTTTTCACTTCAAATAAGCATAGTTCAAGTAGCCTACTTTCGTCGACATTTCTCATAACAATCTAACATTATATTTATTTAATACCCGAGGGCAGTTTATATACATTTTACTCCAAAACCACTCTGGACGATCCTTTGAAAAAATTTGCTTTAAGCTATCGATTCCTTTTTACCACGAAACTTCCTCTCTCTATATATCACGATTTCATCAGTTGGGCTAAATTTTTGTTGGGAAAATGAATAGGAACATGAAAAACAAAAGGTAATTGTATTTTTTTATCGTTGAAAAACATACAGAAAGTTGGTATGACCGAAGGCTGTTGAAATTATGTAAAAGAGCAGGCAATACCTTAGAAGTAGTTCACTCTATTTCCATTTTCAGATGAACTAACTCTAAATATACAAGAAGGTGGAGGGACACTTGCCTATTTTCTATTATATCTAAACTTTCTTGACCCAAATATCTGATTCACAATGGAACGAGAAACCCCAAGAGACTCCAGCCTTCTTGGATGTTCTTGTGAAACCACAAAAAGAAGTATAGGTACCCGTCTTCCTGAACATAAGAGAAATTGTCGACTTGGACAGAGTGACAAATCAGCTGTAGTAGAACATGCTCTTTAAAAAGAAGGCACTTACATTATCCCATTTGAAGATACAGATATACTCGAGAAAACTCATGATTGCCATTCAAGAATATATAGAGAGGCAATAGAAATTCTGAAACAGGGATACTTTCAATAAAAAAGAAGAGGCAATGAACATTAATAAAATATGGCTACCTGACCTCAACCGAACACAAACAAGGTCAAGTTTTTGAATTAAGAGAAACTAAGCCATGCTTTGATGTCTTCCGCAGTAGTAGATGAAACGTCAAGCATGAAGACCTGCAGACTATGACCAAAACCTTAAAAATAGCTTTGTTACATACAAAAATATTGTTTGAATGCTATTTGTGGAAGTGTATGAGTTATTCCTGGCATTTATATGGCATTAGGCTCGATCAATTTAGATCAAACTTAGAAATCTCTTTGAGAAAAGAGGTCAAATGGGGGAAATTTCATACAAAGTGAAATTATCAACAATTTTGAATATGAAATTTATACAATTGTCTTTTTTTTATATAATTTAGGTAAACAAGATTTTATTAAAACAACGATAAAAATAAAATAAATACAACAATAAAAATTAACTGGCGCTCCGGGGCGACTTCATTGATTCCAGTGGCGCATTTGCTTTCTCAGCTGCAGGAAAACCCGGAAAAACCTGCAGGACCACAATTGTCTACAACTTTTGAATGTTTTCTGAAAGAATTCAATAAAGGAAATAGAGTTGATCATTGAAATATATTCCAGGTTTTTGGTTATTGAAGCACTTAGAAAATATATATAACTGAATTTTTATTCAAATGCAGTATCACTTTTGGTTTAATTTAGTAATTTTCCCGTCTTATTTGATAAATTTTTTTATTCCAGGGTGAGGAAAACCCATAAATGCCAGGAATAATACCAACATGTTTGTTTCTAATTCGATGTTGATAACAATTTTTTTCTTTATGAATCAATGTAGATATTTTCATTTATCTTCTTCTTCGAATATATTTTCCATTGGAATGTATTGAATAAAAAAAAAATCAATTGTTTTTCTATACAAACATATTGCTCTCTACCACTCAAAGAGTTTGGGAACCAATTGAAGATATTTTCCCCGATGCCGAAATTGTTTAGTTTTGAGATTAATATTTCATGATGACAGTACCATTCAAAGATTTTACACACATCCAAAGACAAGAGCTAACTTTTTTTATTATTGTCAGTTCAAATGAAAATTTTTGAAAAACATCTCTATATTTGGCAAGAACCATAATGACCATCTTATAAGCGATTATTGTTTTTCAGTCATTCATTCCAAAATTTCCGAGATCGAAGGAAATGCAGTCAATTACCTTATAATCTATATTTTTGAAATATTTGAAGATATCAAGTACTTCCTCTTTATCATTTGAGATGTAATAAAATATTAAGTACAAGAACTTGAAATAAAAACAGAGAAGAGAGGTTTCAAAAGGATTTTCGCATTATCTGAACATTAATTTAAAAAGCGGGTGAACAGTTAGAAATTTTATTGTTTCGAAGATATAAACTGCTGGTGCAGTGAACAACGTATTTGATCTGAAAATTCCTCTACAGGAATCCCTAGAATTTTTATAGAAAAGTACTCGCATCAATCTTTTTTGATACAGAAAAACTCTACATAATTCATTACTTGAACCTCAAACTGTTATTCCTAGCCTCATGGTAGAATAGAAATTTGCATTATATACTGTTAATAATATTTTGAGATCAACATATTTTTTAAGTACTCTTATCCCATATATTACTGAAGACAATCTACTGCATATATTGTCTATCTGAATTGTCCAACTCAAAGTATCATCAGTGCTGATCCCCAGAAACGTTACTGAAATATTGCAAATAAGTTTTTCACTATCAAGTGTTACGTGATGTGGCGTTTCTAAACTGTTGTTGGTTTTGAATATGAGGCAGACAGTTTTTCCTTTATTTAGAATTAACTTGTTCTCAAGAAAATATTCTTTGCATTGTTTGATTACGTCACATTCATTCTTGATTAAATCTGGTAAAGTGGCACCAGTTGTCAGTGGCACTCCAATTATGTATGGTCCTGCATTTTGCGATATTATTTTCTGGTCCGAACTGAAATACAGGGGCAGAAGTAGACTTCAGAAATTACAGAATGCGTGTGTAAGATACAGTTATGGTTTACGCTGATATGACCATATTACCACTGCATTCCAAACTTCTTCATGGAACTTCATTGAACTGATGATACTGTTTGACTATGTGTTGACTAATCTACAAACTGAATAACAGTCCTAATGCTCCAGTTCATCTAACAAATAAACACCTGAAGAGATCTCATGTACATCGTCTATTCACAAGGTTCTCTGATGAATATTTTATTCTCTCATATGAAACCGCACTCTTCTAAAGGTCTATTCATCCGTGAAAGTCTACAACTCCTTATCGGGTCATGTTAATTTCGAAATAAAATTTTGAAACATTCATCTTTCCCAACTTCCTACACAGTAGGCTCTGGTAAATTCCTGATGGAGAACTACTTCCTCGGCTAATACCATGCTGGGTGTTGAATTATATACCTCACAGAGGTTAGACCTACAGACCGGTTTCGAAGTATTACCTGTCATCAGTGCAAAAAATATCCGACCCAAATAACAAAGTATCTGGTACCCGATTTTGTATAAGAAAAGGAATGTTAACTAGTAACAGTTTCTTTCTCGTGAACAAAGCACCATTAAATGCATTCCAAAGACTGGCCAGAAACTTATTTAACGGCTTCATGACCAAATAGTGGAAATTTTAATTCTTTTTATATTATTTTTGTAACTCGCTTTTGCTGGAATAATTCTCAATGTATGTCTTTTTGGTAATTTTTTTATATTTTCACTTGTGTTGCATAGAAGAATGAAAGAATGTTGAAAGCCATCTACGTAATTACAAATCCGTGTGAAGGCTGTTCTGAAAATGAAAGACACATGATTATTATTATTATTATTGTGAGTATCCTTTTTTTCAATGGAAGCCAAAGTTTGTGAACCCAGTGATGAATTTTACTTTTATAGATAGGTATCAATATCAGTACGAGTTCTATCCAAGTCCCTGTATTATTCCTATTGTTAAGTATCGATAAACTATATGATAATGATTCTGTCACAACTTTCATCATTTACATTATATCTTCTAACAATACATACATGTTGTAGACCGACAAATCGGGTGTCCAGATATCATTGGTGTGCAAGTGCAGGTATTTGATCCCTTCGTGGTCTGCCGGATTCCAAGTCAGATGTTCATCTTTCCAGACCTGAAAAATTATTTTATTTTCCACCAAGAATGATGAAGTACCTTTCTAAACATACCACTGTCAACCAGGCATCCAAGCTTAGCATGTTTTCGTAGGTTTCCTGAAATGAAATGAGAAAACTGCTTTGACTGTTTCTGTCAGAAAATTTTTAACAGATTTTTATTTTCGTATAGTAATTTTTTCATAGTGTTTTTATACTTTGGCAAAGAGTTCATAGTTTTTATGTCATGTGGCAGAATATTGTACAGTTTTGGTACATAAAAATATGTTAGGTTTTGTGTGCTTTCCGAAAAAAATTGATAATACGAAAGACTTATTTACAGCGAATCTAGTTTGCCTAACGTTGGGAATTGTATATTTTTGTTTATTATGGAACATCCAGATCACTGACTGATAGATATATACCTCTTTTGTATCAAGTGTTTCAATGTCCTTGCAGAGCTGAATAAAGTTTTTTGTGTTTTTTTTTTGTTCAAGATCTCTCTGATACTATAAAATGTATGGATCAGTTGTCTAGTCCTTTTTGTTACATGGGTCACGTGATCATCCAACCATAGATGTTGATCTAATATAATACTGAGATAGTTTATAGTGCGTGTTTTTTCTATAGTTGGGCAAGTGCACTTGTTTACCTCACAATCATGTATTGTTAGCTGTAGAGAGGCTGTTCAGATTTATATATATCGTAAATGATATAAATTCAGTTTCACTTGAGGTTTGAAAGATTATGGTTGAGTCAGTCATATTTATAGATTTCGTAGATCCATTTCTGTATGAGCCTTTAATAATGTTGTGTCATCAGTATAAGGAATTATCCTTCCTTTGAGATTTGTTATAGAAGTTATGCTATTGATGTATACTGAGAAACGTACCGGGCCCGATACTATTCCTTGCGGAACTCTAATTTTATATCAATTGGTTCACTCAGGCAGTCTTCAATTTTTACAATTCGCGATCTTTTCGACAAATACTCTCTCATCATATTGAGTACATTACCTCTAACACCATATTTTTAAAGTTTTTTCAGTAACAATTCATGTGATACAGTATCGAATGGCATGGCCAAGTCAAGAAAAACGGCTAGGAATTGCTCTGATCCATCCAAGGCACTGTCAGCTTTTTCAACAAAATGCAAGACTGTTTTCGAAGTATTGCAATTGTTTCTAAAGCCATACTACCTATCTGTGATAGCATCATGTTTGTTAAAAAAAAAAGCCGTTAGTCTACTTTTGAGCATCGAAAAATTATTCATCACAGAGACAGGTCGGTTCTTATTCAAGACGTTATGTTCACCAAACCTATATATTGGAGTAACTGGTAATTCTTTCTATTGCCTTAGAATTTTTCCATTTTGTAAAGGAAGGTTGATCAAATGAACTAAAAGAAGGACAATTTCTTTATGGATAATTTTGATCATTTTACTAGTGATGTCGTCAGGACCAGGTGTATAGTTATTTTTCAAGTTGGCCACGAGGACAATAATCTCATTATCTGTGACAAGTTGAAAAAAAATGGATGCTGAAATTGATGGATCAGTAAGAAAGTTCTCAGGAAGTGTTTCAATTTTTTTAAACATATTTATTCTTACTCTGGTGAAGTACCCACCTATTCAAAACATTTGTTTTAGCTTTGTTGTATTCTATTATTTCACCTTTTGAGTTTCTGACAAGAATACTGTTTAGTGATTGTTTTTTTTTTATTCCTATTTGTCACTTCATTGACGATATCCCACGTTTTTTCCCATTTCCATTAGTATCACTTAGTTTATCTTTGCAATATTCATTTTGATTTTCCTAATTACCTGATTGAGTTTATTTTTATAGGCTTTGTATTCATTTCTTAATTCTTGTGCTCTTGTCGGTGTAAGTCTCTGTTTAAAATAATCCTGATGATGATTCCTGATGAAATAAAAAATCGGCCTAGCCAAAATTCATTAAAAAAACTAATCAAACCATGGATTTCGAAAACTAGGAGAGCATTTCAGAAAATACTAAACCAATAAAATTTATTTAGCTGGCTTCATTTTCAGTAAATTTTCAGTAATATAATGAGGGTTATACAAAACACAATATAACATTGATATTCAAATTACTCTATTTCCATTATTATTTAAAACTTAGTCTGCTAGAAACATTTACATGGTCTCACTAGTATGATGCGGTTCTGCTGTATTTATCTCCATATTCAAGTGATATAAGTATGTCATATTTTTTGAAAATCAATTATTATTATCATTATAGAATGATTTTTCCCAAAAACTTCAGAACTCTGTAGTCCAAACCTTCAGAATATATCTTTATATGGAGCTTTTCCATAAAATCGACTAATTAGATATTTGTATGTTATTAAAAAAACATTCTGTAGGAGTGTTTCGTGTCCCCAAATGAAGTAGTTTTTAAATAATTCTCAGATCAAAACATTTTTCTAACTGTCCTCTAAACTAATCTCTGTCCATCCTATAAACAAAGTAACCCAAACAATGATAGATATGTGATCACCATCACGATTTGGATATTTTGGATAAAATAAACAAGCCTTCTTACACTGGCCAATCAGATTTAACTGCAATCGGCTGGCGGAATTAATTCAGGTATATCGCTACAGTGTCGGAGTGGCGAGTTACGCCTGTGGTGTGTATATATACGGTATTTCAAACTGCTAATTTGTGTCCCTACACTCCACCAAAAACTATTTCGCATACCCAGCCGCATATTATTGAAAAAAAATTTGGACGTTCTTCAGTGCGACTCTGTACAAGCAACCTTGTCTGGGAGATCACGTGCACTATTGTGTGATAATGTTTTGGAGCACTCTGTTACTTAGATGAACAGGATATATTATTTGGTGTATAAACCAGCCATAACACATGCAAATATATGAACAAAAGATAGTATATTAACAGTGGTAGCCTAAGTTTTTCGAGTAGATACGTGATTTACTCGTTTTTATTGAGTAAATTATGTATTTACTCAAAACAGTTAGGCGACCACTGCTAAAACACTTTCTTTTATTTATATCTCTGCATGAACTTTAAATTGCAATTTTATCTCAATTTGTGAAATCCTTTCAGATAACTGAAACAGGAGAACAGGTACTGTATTCACTGTAAGCATATCCATCATCTGCAGTATTAATCTCACAGTTACCCTTAAAAAAAGTTGTGTCGGACGGTATAATTCCCAAAAAATATTTAGTTTGAAAATGTTCAGGAAATTCCTCTGAATTAATGAGTGTTGAAAAATGATAGTTCAAATAAACTTGGCCCTTCTTATTCCTCACAAAGGAGTCAAAAACCGTCGGAGCATATAACACCGGTTTCTCGTCAATACCGTAGGTATTATAGCACTTGTAAGTCAGCATTATGTCGAATAACATATATTTACACCGCATATACACACACTGTAGACACTGCACCTGGTTAGAGATAAAATTCGAGCTGGTAGACCGTGAAATGCAACTTGTAATACCTAACGTTATGTAAGCTGATGTGGTACCTATCATCAGTGGTATAAGTGTTGACTATGAAGACGAAAGTTGAATGCGAAGTCTTAGCAACTACTGACTGATATCTGCCGCAGTAGCAGACGAAACGTTCGGTATTACAAGTTCCGACCACAGCCTACCAGCTTGGATTTTTTTTGTTCTAATCATGACTACTATACTGCACCTGGTGTTAGAAATCTATATGACGCGACTACGGTAGAATGAGGTGATAAAGACACCGTATTGACAGGCCATCAACCCAAAGGGTAGGTGGTTTGATAAGCCTAGGTCACTCTTCATTATTGTATCCTTGAGAAGAATTGGTCATTCTTCAAGCTATAGTACATATTGTTGAAATGATTATTAGGCCCTAGTTGTGTGTCCTGAAAAAACGTAGCGAACCGAAGAGGCAATATGGTATGATTTTGAAATTCGACAAATAACTATGGAAATACAGAAAAATTGGTTCTGATGAAAATTAAGGAAACTATAAATTTGTGATTGATAGTTTTTTGGTCATAGTGAAAAATGAACATACTGAATGAACAACTGAATTTCGAAATGAACTTTTACCTCTAGTGAAAATATTTTCAGTCAATAGCAACACTTTATGGAAACAATTTCATATTTTCCAAATCATATAATAATATGTTTTACCATACAACGGTACACATTGGAATACGTTGTCCTTAAAATTAGTTCATTCTTACTTCTGTATGGCTGTGTTTATCATCCATATCTCTATAAAAATCAAAAATAAAGCATGAAACAAAATCGACCTGTTGATACTGAACCAAAAAAGACAGGCCCCTTACTAATTTATAAGTCAAATTTGAATGCATTCGATGTCAATCTTTTATAATTTATGGTAATCATTTTGTTACGGTACAAAGGGTTTTTCAGAACTTTTGTGACTGGTATAAAATATTTAACTAAATGAGGACCATCGCAGAACTCATACCTTTTATTGCTCAACAATTCTGAGAAACATGTCCGAACAAACTGGAACCACTATTTCTGACCAGTATTAAATTTGACAGAAGATGGATTCGAATGGTGTCAAGATTCAGGGGAACTAGTGTGAAGTTTTTAAGAATGCCATTACGAACATTTCGCCAGTCTTCAACCGAAGATTCACACAATATGACCTTTTTCACGACATTTATTTTTTGTACTTAGAAATAGCAAACTTTATTGGAAATCTTGTGATATTATTTTCTACATCTGACTGATATATGACTGATTAAAGCGCTGCTAATACCAGTCATGATAAGTTAGTCGAACAAAAAATACAAATTTTCAGATTTCATTCAGGAGGATTCAAATTCAAAATAAATATTCACTAAAATACACATAACTGAAAAAAAAAACTGATTACTTTTTACATCAATTTCTAATAACATTTTTATTCGTGAAATTTATACAGTCAAGATTTCTAATATTTGATGTGAAGAAAATCCACAACGTATTAAAGTACCACTTTATTGTGAGATTTTGAATGAACAGTTTACAAAACCGTAATATGTGTTACGCTATACAATAGCTTCCGCAGGCGTTATCATACATTAAAACGTTTGAGGAAGCTATTTAAACATTCAAACGCTTGAGGAAGCTATTTATACATGAAAACTCTTGAACAAGTTATTCACCAAGAAAATTCTTGAGGAAGCTATCCATACATGGACACGTTTGACAAAACTATTCATATATGGAAACGCTTGAGGAAGCTATTCACACATGAAAATGTTTGAGGAAGCTATTCATACACGAGGAGGCTGACAAAAGCTATTCATACATTAAAACGCTTAAGGAAACTATTCATATATGAAAACGCTTGAGGAATCTATTCATACATGAAAATGCTTGAAAAAGCCATCCATAGACGAGAACGCTGACGAAGCTATTCATATATTAAAACGCACAAGGAAGCTATTCATATCTACATGAAAGCACTTGAGGAAGTTATTTATACATGAAAATGCTTGAGGAAGCTATTCTTAGACGACAATTCTGACGAAGCTATTCATAGATGAAAATGCTGACGAATTTATTTATACATGAAACCGCTTGAGCAAATTATTCATACATGGAAATATTTGACATAACTATTCATATATGGTAACGCCTGAGGAAGCTATCCATACATAAAATGCTTGAGGAAGCTATTCATACATGAAAAGGCTCGACGAAGCTATTGCAAAGCAAAGTACGTGATGCGAAATGCCTTCGCTGTTTCAATCGTATACAAAACTTCACTCGAAATTGCCACAATCTAAAATAAGAAACTGTACGAAAACGAACTCCTTTAGTCACCAAAAATTAGGATATCAC
Source organism: Leptinotarsa defecta (assembly GCA_015342085.1). NCBI lineage: Eukaryota > Metazoa > Arthropoda > Insecta > Coleoptera > Chrysomelidae > Leptinotarsa > Leptinotarsa defecta. Next base: position 2,366 of record WOGO01004252.1, on the reverse strand, counting down.
TAATGAGTTTTGATAGTTCTTTCACTAATAACATGTAACTAAACAAGTGTTCATCATTTCTGAACCATCGATAACTCTGTTATTTTATTAACATCACATCTTGCATTATTACAACTTTCGATTCTGCTCGACTCTTGTGTGAAACATGAAATGCGCTGTATCAATATTGAACTTCACAGTACAACAACATCAGAACTGTTAAGTCTATTTTCATCAAGTGACACTGAATCTACATAGCAAATATATTAAGATAATACCGTATCAAAGGAAACGTTGGCGAAAGCAAACAATGTGTACATATGCAGTTAAAAAGTTTACATCGCAAGGTTGGCGTATTGTTGCTTCAGTCAATCTCTTCAATAGAACAAGAAAAAACATTTCTCCTAAGAGAATGTTTACAAGTCATTATTTTTATTATCTGCGCAATAAGTCGAATTAACAAATTTCAAAGCTGTTTCGAGCAAAGAAAGGCATACAAATGAAAATTTATGAAATGAATTCGCAGTATGTCAATACAAAGAAAACAATTTACTGAATTTTGCATTTATTGTGGGGCGTGCCTACTTTCATGTCAAGGAGAAAACATCTGGTAACCTTATTCTACGAAATAAAATTTCTGCTAATATAACTGTTTTTCTGTCATCCTGAGCAATAGAATACTCCAAAACATTATCCTGCATAATACACATGATCTCCCAGACAAGGCTACTTCTACACAGTCGCACTAAGGAACGACCGAAATTTTATTTTATTTTAATAATATGCGGCTGGGTAGGTATAGGAATATTTTTTAGGTGGAGTGTGAAGTTTCCGTGCTCAAGTTGTTGTAACGAACGCGGTAACTGCGATGCTGGTAAAGGTTCTCTGGGGCCTTAGGTGACCTGAGACTATGTCTGATAATTTTTGTTGGCCAAGATTGGTTTCTCAAGATTCTCCCAATCCGGTATGTAACATTTTTAACATAGGGATCAGCCTAGCTGGGGTTACTCTGGCCATTTCCAACATATATGAATTATTATTTCTCAAACTAAATATCATGTTTTCATCGTTCAGTTTATATATCTATGTATTTCATCGTTTATTTTGAAATTAGAGAGTAAGTTTAAAAATTTGATTAAAATATCTAATAATTAATTTATTCGAAAACACCTTCATCGATAGTGAGATTTTTGTTTGCAGCCAATGTAATTCACTACATTTGTTAAACGTGTAACGATTTTGTCTTCTGACCACTAACCACTTTTCAGTCATGGACGTCAATAATAAAAGAGTTTGTAATTACAAAGTGAGAGCTTGTTAACACGCTCAGAAGTATAATAATTTACACATTCAGGCTGCATTTTTAACATTCCTTTGAAATTTTGTTTGACTACCATCGGTACCATCGTCGTTAATTGAATTCAGTCAAATGCATTGTCTAAAGACTACTACGTGATTTGAATGGTATATATGGTCAATTTGAATTATATTTTACTTCCTATCGACAGTTTGTTATGCTAAATTCGTGAATGAAATATGTAATTTGAATATATGCATACATAGAAATAATTTTTATGAGTGGTCAGCCAGAATTTGAGTCACCAAATTTGCATATTTCGTTATGACGATTGGCAACCAAGTATGCAGAATGCAAATGATTCAAAAACAAAATATAGGACTCATTTATATGTGTAAGATTCATTTGTTGCGATTATGGAATTTGGCAGTAAGTAACCAAACTGCCAACTCTTAAAAACTTTGTGTAGAAATTTGCAATACCTACCCACATTCTAGAAATTGTCTGAGAAGTTTTCTTTTATATTTTTTGACACACTTCTATTCTTTATATCAAAGTGGACAAGCTGCACGAAAAAAAAAATTCGAATCGAATGATTTTGTTTATTCCTGTCTGGAATATATTCTGGAATTGTATAACCGTATTTACTGATCTCTTGGTACTTACCAGAAACGAGACATTCAAGGATTAGCTTATTTCATATTTTCATATAATTGCAAATTAACAGTTATATACTGCCAGGGAGGATATTTGGACTGAAGATCCCTCTGTTTCTGCTTACTCTAAACGTATAGTCAAAAGGCAAAAAATAATAGCTAGTTTCTAGCATTATAGTACTATTCAATGTAATATTTTATCTAAACATACTTTAAGAAAAGAGTTGAGTATGTGAGTATGTTTCACCATATGTAAGATTTCAAAATGAAGTGTTCTCAAAATAAAATGGTGAAAAACTCCTGGAAAGTTTTTGTTGTGGAACCATTTGAAGAGTTTTCCAAGCTAATAGCCAGAAGTTGTTTCTTTGAGGGGATTATAAAAATCTTTTTTTTCAAATTGCGACTATGGCCGTTCTTGAGAAATTCACAAATAT
>WOGO01004251.1:3056-13452 GCA_015342085.1 Leptinotarsa defecta | reverse complement strand
ATCTACATTTATTAATTTCTAGTTATTTTCTATTGAATTCTTTCACCTAGCAAGCCGATTTACAATTATTTTTACAGACTACTTACATATGCTCACAGTAATCTTAGATTTTGAACTTTTATCATTTGAAAGATGAATTAAACAATTTCGGTCCATAATGGTAATGGTTCGTTGATTTCCAAATCTTGGGAATGTCTCATTTTACCCATAATTGGTTATACAAAGTCATTTTGAAAATATCACTATTTTAATTTCAATCAATCAATCAAATATACTTTATTGTCAAGTGAAAAATACCTGCATCTTATGAACAACGTCTGATAATTATTGTTAATAAAAATAATCTTTTTGGAGAATATCCTTTAAAAACATTCAAATAAATTGAACAATCAATATAATTCAAAATGAAGATATAAAATGCGGAGCTTAGGCAGGTGGAGGGTAAATCAGTATCAGTTACCAGTTGAAAAATATGAATACAATAGCAAACAAAAATATAAATATACTAAGCAAATAAATATAGGTTCATAAGTGTACCAAAGTTGAAAGTATCCAGAATATAATATACCCCATCAACCAGAAGTATTTTGACGGTTTTTCTGTATATATTGTACACCATGATTTCTTCAATTTGAACTACCAATTAAAAAAATTGAGTCTCTAATGAAGGAACTCATGGGAATAGGCAGTTCTATAAGCTATTGTGACTGCAGGTTTATAAGAAGTGTGGATCACACAAGACCAATGATGTTTCTCTATTGAAGAGATAGTTTCCAAAAACCATAATGAAATTTTCTGTTTTTTTACCACTTTTATTTGTAACTAATGTTACTGCAGTTTTGTCCATTAAAATGAGTTTATTATATATGATGAAACTGGCCGTAACTTGATGAAAATCAATAACTAACATATTAAAAAAACACTTCATTGTGAGATTTTCATTAAATAGTTTTACAAAAACGCAGGTATTCAGGTACCGCAGGTACTTGAAGTGTACATTTCAGTGTAATGAATTAAATTACCTGAGCTTACGTCCCAGTTTCCACATTTGATAAAATATATAATAGCGGGGAGCTATTCAATTCTAATTGATCATTCAGTAAATTACACGAATTTTCGAATCTATTGATTTCTAAATATTCTAGAAGATTGAGTTTCAAACTCTTTTAAGTGTAACACATCGTATTCATGATTGAACTAGTGTCCTTCTGCTAAAAGGTGGTTTGGAAATGTGGAATTAAAAAATCTGTTTCAAGTCTGTTTTTCCGTTAATCAGCTGTCTTTCTATTTACAAAACTACTTCTATGCTCTTTAATTCTTTAGGAAAATGTTCTCCCTGCTTGGCCAATACAAAGTTTTGGGCAAGAGCCACAAGTCACCTTATATACTCCTGATCTAACCGACACCGAAGTTTTGTTTTTCTTGTTTTTAATAAATTTACACAAGACTATTATTTGTTCTATAAGCTATGTTTACACATTCTTTCTTTAAAAAACGGGCAATATTTTTCGTTGTTTCACCCAAATATGACAACATCCTATAACTGACGTTATCGCATCTTGAATTTGGATTGCCTCGTCCATAGCTTGCTTTTGTAGTTTTTTGGAAAAAATGGAGTCTATAATATCTACCTTATAACCGTTGTTGACTGCGACTAGTTTGATCAAACTCAGCTCTCTCTGAAAAATACTCTCCGACTGTGGAATATTCAATAGTATGTGAAGAATACTATTGAATGCAGCAACTTTATGCTGGTAAGGGTGTGTGGAAGAATTATGTATGATAATGTCCATGTAAAATGGTTTGTGAAAAATTGTAAATTCATGTTTACTGTTATTTTTCATAATAGTTAAGTCAAAGTAATTTATTGAATTATTCAAATCCCTCTCAGTGGTTAATTTTATTAACGTGTGGGTGGAATTGACAAGTTCATCGAATATGTCTTCATAGGACGGGCAGAAACAAGTGCCCTTGCACCTATTTTCCTGAAAAACTAACAATTACATATTATTGGGCTTACATTACAGTACAGAAATATACGCAAGTTGGATACAAAGAAAAAAAGGACAATACTTACTATGTAAGGCATTTTGTAAAACTCTGAATTTCAAAGCCACCCTGTACATGGAGTATTTAACATAGTTACAATCATCCAGTCTTTGTCTGATTTCAACGAATTTGGGGTGGTCCCACTGTTTACAATTGGAGGCTTCACTGAAATTTTAAACAAAATCAATGCTTCTCATTCATCGGTTGAAAATTCAAAAATATAAACAGTCGCGGTAACGTAAACTTAGCCACTTCTTATTTTGTAGATTCATTTTCATCGCTATTTTTTTCATAATACTCTAAAGAAAGTGTATATTCCTTTTATCATAAGCATATACCTACTTGAAATAATACGCGAAGCCGTTTTTATCTTCAACCTTCCTCCAGGAAGTAGTCATTATATCGAAAAAAATCACATCAAGACAGGTGCATTAGGTGCAATGACTTTAATTCAACAGGTAGACATGCAGACAACAGGTCCTTTTGCCCTGCGCCCTGCACCCTCCGCCCACACCCTTGTTAATTTGTTAATATTCAACAGAGAAATGACATTTATGCCAAGGCAGATAAGTTCATTTTACGAAAATCGAGAACATGTATTAGCCGTACAGTCCAATAGAAGATAGGGTGTGAAATATTTCCGTTGGAAAATTGATAAGATAAAAATTTAAAATTTTACTCTGGTACTGGACTTTCTTCCCCTCTCTCTCTCTCTAATTTCAATGGTAGTGGTCTCATTCGAGAGCATTTGACCAGACACCCCTTGTCCATTGTTAACAGAAGTTTCGTCAGAGGGCGCAGCGGTCTTACTCGAGGCAATGCTGCCACCCTAAGTTTTTTCATTAGCTTTTTATTTCAACTGAAACACTTACAGCTTGTCAAATGAAGGAAGAGCTTTCTGAATTCCATTTTGGTCCCGCCCACTAGATGTGCGTTCGTTAGAAGACTGTGAGGGCGAGAGACAGAGATTTCTCAGGTCTCTTCCTAGATTCGACAAGCTATAGTTTTTTACTAGTCGCCTCCTTCTCGGGAGGCCTTCGGATAAAAATAACACAATATAAAACTGAATACCTCTTCAAATTCGTTGACATATAGGCTGGTAACTGGCTTAGGGGACCCACCAGTTCCTTTATCTTTCACTTCATTATTTATTCAAACGTAACTTTTAACTAGACAGTTTTACAAAAAAGCATCACACGTGTTATCAAGTATCTGCTGGGTCCATCCATATTTCATTTTAGATTACACTTTATTTTCAGCTTACACTTTTTGGACTTCACTTCGACAACGAAATCCACGTACGATCATTATCGGCACAACCGTCCTCTGTCGTGATCATTGAGAAAGTTTTTTTTTCTTCGCAATTATTGATTTATCAAATCTTCTGCATAATGCAAACACAGGCAGTAAATGATAATATTAAATACTAGTGTCTGTAGACAACATACACCTAGTATGGTTTCACGGCTGCTGTCAATGTTCTGGTTGGTTTTCGGGTTTTACCGTGTTCTTTGGTTACAATCTTCAAAAGTTTCAACTGTAACTGCGGAGTTGAGGAATGGCATCAATTTTCGATATAACCGGATGTGTTGAATAAACGCCATTATTTTCATTACTGTAAGCATTTCAAAAAATCGTAGACATATCACCTAAAAAAGACTGGGCAAAACCGCGGAAACGTGTTTGAGGCTATTGGCCAGTCAAGTGTGTAAAATAGGCGAAAACCACACCTGTATGGATTCACCAACAGCAGCCAACCAAATATTTATGCTTTCAGTAAGGAAACCTATCATTCATAGATGACAACTCACATGACCACGTAAGCAGCTATAGCGTAGACAAGAGATATGTCTGCTATTCCTCCTATTCCTATTCATTCAGAATACTCTCGTTACCATCTTGCAGTATTTAAATTCCGGACACAGAATAGCGGGCAACTATAGCTGCCTGGAACCACAAATGTGCGGTTGGTTTCTGTTAGTTACTCCATACATGTGTAGTTTTTGGCAGTGTTGCTTATCTATACACTTGGTTGCACCGCGATGGCGTTATCAGCCAGAAAAACGTGACCACGATTGCCTCTCCTTTTTTGACTGACCATTTCCCTCGTGTTATTTCCTGTAGGGAGTTGAATATGGTCTTTCTTGCCTGTAAGTGATGCAGATCACGAAATGAAAAGAACTATTTATTTTCCTTCCTTTGAGGGATAATTTGGACCACTCTTCGTCTATAGACAGCAAACGCCACGCGTGTATACTTCTCGCTTAGAATATTACAAAATTAAGTTAAAAATTGAAATTAATACAGGAAAATTAAAAACTTTAATTAATGAAACTTAACAAATCACAACCATCATTTAAAAAACAAAAACATTGATTTTCTAAATTAACTTCGATGAATTAAAAGTGAAATACCTAAGGAATCCCTAACTGGAATCACTGCTGGACTAAAAAAAAAAATAAATCTGGTTAATTTGTAGAAAAAAAAAAGATTTCATTATTTCCTCCATGAACAGGATTTGTTTTACATATCAAAGCATTGAACTGAACATTTCATTTTTAAACTTAATGCATTATTCTTTACTCAAAATGAGATTAAAACAAATCCAGTTAGTCTGAGGAAACAGTTTATAAAATAGAACAAGTAATTTTTTAACCTCTGAAAAATCACTGGAAAGTTGACCAAACAAGGTCTTCTCTAAAAATAAGAAAAACCCGATTAATGCATTATGGAAATAAACTTCAATTTACTCTTACCACACTGTTTTTGGTTTTTATATAAAGGCCCTTCATATAATAATTCATATGTAGAAGATACCTGAAATAATTCAAATCAAAATGAATAACAGACCAAATATAAAATGCCCAGTGGAACAGACTGAAAAATGCTTTCAAACATAATGCCTAGCCTTTTTAATATAACCCATCAAATTCGGTTGGTTATGTGATTGTGTAAGTAAAAACCTATTTTCATTTTGTAAGCAGTACTTATGACATCAGAGATTTCGAACTCCTCCAAGGCTGATAAGCTCCCGTTATACGTGTAGTGTTTAAAAATGAAGTGAATGTTCAAATTTCGCGGGCTTCGTACGATTAGTGATTTTTTTATGTTGGTACAATCTTCTCGAACATATGTTCACAACAGTACTGTTTAGCATGTTAGTTTGTTGGTGAGAGGCATAAAAATTAGAAGGGTTATGCCTGTTCGACGATTTTCTGCTTTCGAAAAACAAGTGTTTAATTCGAATACATCATTGTCCACCATTGAAGATGACCGTGTTTCATGCATTTAAAATTTTTTCTGTTGACAATATTTTTTACTGCAATACTATCAACAGTGAACATAGCAAAAGGCGAACTTTCTAGAAGCTAATTCTCAATTACTCTAAAAAAGATGTCTACTGATTTTAACAATGATTAAAATTTCAAATTGAAATAATAAATTACATTAATGTTTCATCATTTACAAAGTTACAGTCGAAAATAGCAATGTTGAGAAGAATTTTAACAAAATATTCATAATAACCAGCATTTACATCAGAAATTTTAGTGACAAATTTCAACTTGGCCTGCAGTTGAACAAATAGTAGCATTTATGTCTCAAGTCAGAAATGCTTGAACTTCTAAACTTCTCGAAGACTGATAATTTTAGTCCTTTGGTAGAGAAATATATGCTTTGATTGCCTGATGGTAAAAGCTCCCTTCTCAAAATTTCGTTGGGGATAGCCAGTTTGTTACAATGCCTAGTATTGTTACTACATTGCGTAGGAATCCTGTGAATGATATCTGATTCAATTCCATAACGAATGTTTGGAATCCAAACTGAACAGTAAACATTTTTTTTGTGTACTTTAATGTTTATATTAAAATAGTTGTTTCAACAGGGCTTTTTCTCCCATTTTGTGTCTCAAAGTTCCTTTTTTGTAGTTCATTTTTAAAATAATTGCTCTCTTCCTTCTTTTGGGAATTTATTATATTTTTTTGTGTGAAGATGGAGAAGTAAAAACCCAAAACATTTCTTACCCAAAATTAATCTCTCCTAAAATAATACTCTATTCAATTCAACCTTCAAGTTCTCTTTTATATTATTACAGCTTTCCAACTTTAGTTATGTCAACCAACCAATTTCCATAGATTATCAAAAGTGATATTTTAAAAACAAACCCTTATCTCAATAGAAAACAGAATTGAAATTTACTGACCGCTTGCGCATCTGTACTCAGCAAGTAATGCAACTCTTTGGAAACCTTTTCGGCCTCGATTGCTAAATCCATGTTACACATAGTTTTCCTGAACCGTTTCTTCTTGACATTTTTTAGAGGGGGACATATGCCGCTATTCATTTCAAGTTTATCTTTCGGTTTCTCTACGTAGTCGCACACCGCTATATGAGAAATATCTGCAGTCTTAAATAATAGTGCTTTGTTGTCTCCGACGTTAGTCTTGTACGATTCGACAATCGTTGGCAACTTCTTCATGGTGCCATACAATCTAGATCTGCCGATATTCAGAATTATTCTGCTGTCGTCGACATTGTAGGTGATCTGCAGTAACTTTTTCAGCTTTTCTGGTTTGGAGTGGAGGATTTCACGAATATATCTTGCTTCCTCCTAAGAAATGAATTAGTAAAGCGAAAGTTTATTTCATAATTACTTACTAAAGGAAGCCTGAGAATAAATTGTTCCTCTAAAGTAAATTTATTTTTGTCGTTATCCATCCTTTCAATAATTTTCAATGGAAATTCTCATTTATTATATTCAAAAACCCTCAACGAGTAATTCACGGAAGTGACAACTGTCGGAACATAGAACACATCTCCCTCAGAGTTACTCTGAGTAGAACACACAAAAAATGGCACCTAGAGACAGCAGGTCACTCGCAAGAGCCTTTTAGAGGAATATTTCAGTTCACAACACAAGCCGAGTTCTTCAATTCAACAGAAATATCTGATGGATTGCTTCAATGAATGTGAATAGGCTAACGTTTCGAATGGAACAAATAATCAATCCATTAGATCAATTTGTGGACCCATCAGTGAATTTAAGAACTCGCCTACAGTGTAAGTAAAAAAATGAAATTTTAACAAGCACAAGAAGGCATTAGATAACACAAGAAAAACAAAAGTCAAAATGTATGTTTGATACATATCTAGCAAACACTGTTGATAGTTCTTTTTCAATGAATACTTTCTATGAAATGCGGAAAATAACTACCCTAAAACCTATTCCCCAAAACAAGTAATTCTTCAACAATGAAAGACCTCCATCAGTAAGTATCCTACCAACGCTTTTGAATATCCCGGAATAAGATCATCTCAATGAGAAAATGGTGCTAACTCGAAAACAATCTGGTTTCAGCGATCGTTGCATAGTTGTGAGTCAGCACTTACAGATATTAGTTACTCAAGATTTAAACGCAATCACTCTCCTTCTATTTTGAAACGTTCGATGCAGATTTCTGCATTTGTTTGGCCCAGACTTCTGTTTTGATGCAGCAAACCAGTATTACCTTGTGATTCGAGAGCAGGAAGGGCATTATTCCAGCAATGATTTCAAAAAACAGAACAATCATTTCAGTAGTGTGGATCAAACTTTAGTGTGTGGAGTGATGTCTCTTGATCAATAAATGGGGAAATTCAAGCTAGCAACTACGCATATATTTTTAGTTACATATTACATCATTTATTGTTTCAATATTCGTTTTGTTAAAATGACGTAAATCTAATGTTTTGCGATCTGAAGCTGTCGAAATGATAATACGTGTTCAAAAGTCGAAATCATTAGTAGGTACCTACAGACCGAAATGTCGGTACGAACATTTTTTGCTGGTGACAGTTATAGTGAAAAAAATCTAAATCACTCATGAAAGGAAGTAAATCATGAAGATGAAAACTTGTGATCGAAAAAATGCAAAATGAACATCTGATCGCTAAATATATCTATGCTGTTAGTAATAGCACAATCTAATGTGCTGATTTTCAAAAGCTTAAATATGTTATATTCTTGGTATTCATCAGACAAACATGTATTTAAATAAACTCCTTTAATTTATGAAAGAAAATACATCATCTTAATACCAGTACCACTGTCTGTCGTTAAACTAGGTCTGTTCGTTGTTCGTCAACCTAGGTATGTTCGTTGACATAGTTCTCATAACAAAATATAGATGAGAGCAGATCGCTGTCTGTAGACGTCGTTTGAAATCATACTTCATTAGTTCGACCTTCGAATACTTATGACTTCACACTTCACCTAAAATCCCCGAATTAACTTTTTCAATGTACGAATTTCGTGAAGATACAGAAAATAAGGAACAATTATTTATTTAGTTTCAAAATGAACGATTATGTGGATAAGTTGAAGGAAGATTTCGATATACAAGAGAATTTGACACCTTTGATTTTCACTAGATTTAGTAAAACACCCTATCCAAATAAAAACAAGGAAGCTGCTTTTGGAGAAAAACTGTGTATTCTATATCGTATTGAATTTATGGTTTATCACATTAGATATTCTCTGAAAATTCTGGCTTTTGCCTATGTGAGCAACATACTATAGGATTTAATATTAATTTCAGCTGCTTAGGGTGAATTCATGCATCAGTCTTAAGTAGTAAGAATTCCTGTTTTTTATTTGTAATCACTTAAAACTTAGGGACTGATACTGTGAGATGGGTGGTTAAGTATATATGATACAATATAATATCTATGCTCATGCATGAACGTTGCCATTGAAAATCAATGATCTAACAACTCATTATGACTATGATTCAAAATTGGTGCATGGATACCCCGCCAGTTTATCTGGAGAGCACCATTTCCATTTTTTCAATGAAAAAATGAACATTATCATCCCCAACTTTTTCAGGAAAAATCTCATGAGATCTTAAAGCTTGATACTAGATTGCCTGATGATGTCAATTTGGAGAAGGAACTTACAACATTCAGAAATTTTCTCAGAAGATATCGAAACCTGAATGCCACATTTCGATTACTCATTCGTTTTTCTGAGTTATTTGAGAGTAGAAGGCTGATAACCGAAACAGTCTTGACCAAACAGGATAAAGTAACTTTGAAAACTAACGACGAAGGTTGTTTATTCATAGTTTACCTGAGTGTTGAGAATGGGATCCTCATAAGGTTTTCATGGAAAATCGAGTGGAACATTAAAGAACGTCAATTTATGGATGTGATTGACGTTGCTTATAATAACTTTAGTAAGTAATAATATACCGAAGTAGTTCAGACAGACAAAATTCAACAAAAATGATGTTTCAACATACAGGAAGTGTAGTACTCTTCTCGAACAAAAAAAATTAAAATTTGTGCTTTTCTATATAAACAGGAAAAAGTTGTTATGAAGTATGAGGTACTTTCACTTATTACGCAGGGGGTGAAGTTTCGGGTATGAATTCCATATCAGAATCAGTCTCCCTAGGAATAAAAATTGATGTGTTCTTTGAAATTTTTGATTAAACATCCGTTTCTGACTTACAGGGGGATCAAGTTTTTGGAACGCCCTGTATAATGGTATAACACATTGTTATTCTATATTGAAACAAACAATTCAGTTTTAGGTCTACCAAATGCCAGGTACATTGAAAAAGAGATGACTGTGTTGACACACCATTCGCTGGATTTTGGTATCAAGTTGAAGATTTGGCGACTTCTTATGATCGATTTGAGGAATGCAGAAGAGTGGTTAGAACAGAAAAGAACTAGGCGTAAAAAGTCTTCGAATACCAACCGAGAATCTGTTTTGGTAATATCAGACAGTGAAGACGAAATCGAAATGATCCCCGCAAATGAAATAAGAGGCCAGAAGCAGCAACCTCGAACAATAGAATCTCCTGTTATATACTTATCAGACTGAAATAAAGATATAATTTTATTCATTATAGAATTAAATGGTTTTATATGGTTTGACTTTGTTTGATCTTGTGTGGGTGAAATCTAGTAATTGAAATTAAATGAAATGTTTGCTTCTTCACCAAAATCTGTGAAACAAAATGAATATATCATAAATGTGAACCACAAGAAACTCAAGGAACGCCTGAAAGGAATATCATGGACTTCATTGTATGCTGAAAAGGATCCAAACATTGCGTCAGACATTTTCATCAACACTCTTCAAATACAGATAGATGACTGCACAACAATAAAATGAAAACAAAGAAAAAACTATAAAATTGCACCTTGGATAACGAATGCATTGGTAAAATCAATTCACACAAAAAACGAATTATTCAAAGCAACAAAAACGAATCCAGATGACACTGAAATTAGGACAATACAACAGATATAGAATTAAAATAACAAAAAACCAAATATGATTATTACAAGCTGCAAA